>JALPQI010001131.1:0-23332 GCA_025490895.1 Thaumatotibia leucotreta | reverse complement strand
AGTAGCCGCCATCTTGGATCTTAGAATGGACCCGGAAATCGTATTACACGTATGCGAATTAGAAACGAGTACAATGATGAAAATTGCAAAAAAAAGTTCCCGCCATCTTGGATTTTAGAATGGACTCGGGAATCGTATTCCACGTATGCGAATTAGTCGGAAACGAGTATAATGATGAAAATTGCAAAAAAAAGTTCCCGCCATCTTAGATCTTAGAATGGAACTAAAAAAAATTATTCTACGTATGCGAATTAGTCGGAAACGAGTATAATGATGAAAATTGCAAAAAAAAAGTTCCCGCCATCTTGGATTTTAGAATGGACCCGGAAATCGTATTCCACGTATGCGAATTAGTCGGAAACGAGTATAATGATGAAAATTGCAAAATAAAAAGTTCCCGCCATCTTGAATCTTAGAATGGACCCGAAAATCGTATTCCACGCATGCGAATTAGTCAGAAACGAGTATAAAGATGAAAATTAAAAAAAAAGTTCCCGCCATCTTGGGTTTTAGAATGGACCAGGAAATCGTATTCCACTTATGCGAATTAGTCAGAAACGAGTATAATGATGAAAATTGCAAAAATAAGTTGCCGCCATCATGGATCTCATAATGGACCCGAAAATTGTATTCAACGTATGCGAATTAGTCAGAAACGAGTATAATGTTGAAAATTGCAAAAAAAGTACCTGCCATCTTAGATCTCAGAAAGGACCCGAAAATCGTATTCCACGTATGCGAATTAGTCAGAAAAAAGCATAATGATGAAAATTACAAAAAAAAGTTCCCGCCATCTTGGATCTTAGAATGGACCCGAAAATCGTATTCCACGTACCTATGCGAATTAGTCAGAAACGAGTATAATGATGAAAATTGCAAAAATAAGTTGCAGCCATCTTGGATGTCATAATGGACCCGAAAATTGTATTCAACGTATGCGAATTAGTCAGAAACGAGTATAACCCAACTCTGTCAGGAATAACTCTTCACGCTTCAAATTCGTCTGTATACTCATTTTCACCCTGTATAATTATGTATATAACACCCTGTATGTATGTATATATCTATCGGATCTATGATCACTTTGTATAACTATAAAACGAAACGAAAGAGCTCGTGATTCTGAGTAGAAAAAAATGTAAAAAAGTCCATATATGGAAAATTTTAAAAAACAACAAAATAAAAACCCGCCCGTTTGCACCTTGTAAAACATTGTTTTTACAAAATCAAAGATTATGCGCAACAAAAATCAAAAAAATAAAAAAACAAAGTTTGAAAAAAAAAGAAACAAAATAGCATTTTCAGCGCGTTTAGATAGGATTTGAACCTGGTACCTCTGCTTCACAGCCGAACGCATGAACCACAATACCAACCTCCCTATATAGTGTTACGGCGAAATATGTTATGTGTTGCAAATGATCATGCGTTTCGTTCGTGGCAAGGTAGTGTATACTGTTTCAGAGCCATCTGTACCATGCCCACGAGCAACAAAGATCAACCGTGGCGCCGTCTAGTAATAACAACATTTCTGGTGGATGCATTTTAATGTATGGTGCTGATATATCTACTTAAACTACATAATCTCTGGTTTGATCAAAGTAGGTATAGTTTCTAGCTTGGTTGATTTAACTGCAATTTTTATATTTGCTGCTACGGAACCCTATGTGCGCAAGTTCGACTAGCACTTGGTCGGTTTTTACTTACTTTTTAGATAAAGTGATTGAAGAGGAAGCTTTAATTAACAGCATTACAACCTTGCGAAATCAGGGCGGATAGCTACAGAACTAGTACTCTACTCTAACTCTTAAATCGACCAAACATGTAGTTTACATGCTCTAATTTCTTACTTTCTACTCTTTCTAGAGCTGGAGCTACCAGGACATCAGGATGTTCAAGTGCTTCCTGGAGATAGCCTTCGAGGCGGAGGTGAACACCCAGGAGCACCCGGAACTGCTGGAGCTGGCGCGCGAGCTGGTGGACGAGGACCCGGAGACCAGGCCCGCCGCCATCCAGGAGCTGCGGGACATGATATACGGTGAGGACCTGGGCCCATTCATCATCATCAGCCAATTGACGTCCACTGCTGGACATAGGCCTCCCCCAGAGAGTTCCACAAAGATCGGTGAGCTGTCCGCATCCATTGCACACCCGCAACCTTCACCAGGACGTCGCTCCATCTTGTGGGGGGCCTTCCCACGCTGCGCCGTCCAGTGCGTGGTCGCCACTCGAGTACACGCCGACCCCACCGGTCATCGGTCATATGGCCAGCCCACTGCCAATTCAACCTGGCGATTCTTCGGGCTATGTCAGCCACTTTCGTTCTTCTGCGGATCTCGTCATTCCTGATGCGATCTCGCAGAGAAACCCCGAACATTGCCCTCTCCATCGCTCGTTGTGTGACTGGGCCCATTGTATGAAGATTAATGTGAGCACGGAGAAGCATTCGGAGCTTGTAAACCTGGTCAGCGTGCCGCGTGTTGACGGGAATAAGAATACGTTTGTCGTCACCCCAACTCTTCCCGCGGGTACTATAAGAGTCGACTAAGGGATTGAAGTGTCACTTGCCACTCATCTATTGATGATGGATAGCAACGTCATCACGGACACATTATCAGCCCACCTGCTTACCCAATGTGGCGATTATGGGTTATGGTGTGATGTGAAGTAAACCTGGCCAGAGATCTCGTCGGTGAGAATCTGGAGACCTTTCGAGAAATTTCGAGGATTTGTCTCTGTCACTCTAATGATGCCTTGGTTGGGAGTGACTGAGACATATCCCCGAAATTTTCTATCCAGGAGTTGCAAGACATGTTTTTAATTTGAATACGTACGCCTTTTGGCCACAAATCGGCCTTCAATGCACATTAAGATGAAGGCATTAAATCATGTCTGTGTTTTCAAAAGGCCTTAACTTACTTACTTGTGTACTAAAATAAGCTCTTTTGGCATTCCTCCAATTGATTACGCCCAAGACCGGCCTGCCTCGAAACCAAACCGTGTCAGTGAGCCTTAAATGTCGATAATTATAAGTATCCGTTCACATATTAAGTAATCTGACTCCATATTTATGACTATTTATCCAATATTATGCGCGATAATTAGTTCACAGTATGCGAACTTGTCATCCGGTGTTCTAGGTCTATCAAAATTACTTATTTGGTCTGATACAAATGCCAACAGTTTATAGCTTCAAAACAGAGTCGTCTAGCAATGCTTTCGTAAAATATGCATTTCAATTCAATAAGGGTTAAAAATGCTATTAAAAACATTAAATTAGATAAAAATTGTAACTGTGCCTCATGTACCTAATGATGGTGGCTATCCACTTTGATAATTATTGACCTACTAGCAGTTACCCGCGGCTTCGCCCGCGTTCTAATATCTATTCACTGCGTTTTCCCGCGATTATCTCGCGTTTGCCTTAACCGATTTAAGTGTGGCGGATGGTGCTTTTACCCGCAGTTCGGCCGCGTTCTATCAATTTTTATCACGGTCGTATTAAACTTAAGACTTAAATTCAAGATGGCGAACTTTTCTTGCAATTTTGACTTCAAATTCCAAAAGAACTTTTCATCTTCTCGGTATCGATTTTTATCAATATTAAATCAAAGTTCTAGAAATTTTAGATGTGATAGCTTCTCACTTTTTGTACCTACCTCAAAATCGTTATGACGAACCCCCTTGGATCCTATGATACCGATTTTAAAATTAAAATTTTAAGATTAAAATTAAAAATCGTTATTGTATTCGTGATCTACGTCCCGATAAACCATAGAAACGATACCCAACTTGATTTTTTCACTTCGTCACCCTTTTTACCTTTTTCCGGGGGTTGAATTTTCAAAAAACCTTTAACATACCTTTACTCAATTACTTTAAAGAATACTTTTGCGAAGTTTCGGATCAAATAGTTCAACTAATCTTATTTCGCCATACAAACTTTGGACCCCCATTTCAACCCCTTAGAAGGTGAATTTTGTAAAATCCTTTCTTAGTGCTCGTCTACACCATAAAAGGAACCTACGTGCTAAATTTGGAGTCTATAGGACCAGGGGTTTTGGCTGTGCGTGCATCTTTATCAGGGAGCTTCTTCTTTTATATATATAGATAAAAGATAAAATTATATTGATATTTTTCGAATTTTACCCCATTACACCATAACCGTGTACATAGTATTTCACGTCCGCCGCGTTAAAATTTAAAATCGTTATTGTATTCGTGATCTACGTCCCGATAAACCATAGAAACGATACCCAACTTGATTTTTTCACTTCGTCACCCTTTTTACCTTTTTCTGGGGGTTGAATTTTCAAAAAACCTTTAACATACCTTTACTCAATTACTTTAAAGAATACTTTTGCGAAGTTTCGGATCAAATAGTTCAACTAATCTTATTTCGCCATACAAACTTTGGACCCCCATTTCAACCCCTTAGAAGGTGAATTTTGTAAAATCCTTTCTTAGTACTCGTCTACACCATAAAAGGAACCTACGTGCCAAATTTGGAGTCTATAGGGTTTAGGCTGTGCGTGCATCTTTATAAGGGAGCTTCTTCTTTTATATATATAGATAGGTAAATAATGTTTCACTAAGAGTACTGTACATTTTCTGGGAAATAATATTATTTTCTCAAACTTGCTACGGAATGTTGATGTTACTTACTTTAAATTAAACCAGGAAATACTATGTACCCGGTGTCAATTGCTAAGATGATATGTAAAGAGATTTCATGTATTTATTTCACACCTAGGACTGCAAACAAACCGTGTTTTGTTTTGAAACGTCAAATTGTGACACTAGGTCTTGACATTCAGCCACAGAAAAAAAAAATAACCTAAGAACTAATGTCTATACCACCAGGTAAAAGAATACCTCAAACAGATTTAAAAAAAAAGGCGCGAATGTTTTTTTTTTAATGTACGACACTGTACTATTGGTTTATTTACAAATGAAATAGTATGGTTTGGCGAAATCAGTTCGTTTTATTTCACGGCAAGTTTGAGAAAAGCACTATAATACAAATCTCGGCGAGAAACAGGGTTACAGGCCGCGTATTCCTATCTGGCCTCAGTTCCTTCGGCCAGATATATCTACTTGGCCTGTAACCCTTCGTTTCCCGTCCTCTATAGTAATGTACTATTATAAAAGTGTAAGTAATGATCACGCACTCTAACGGCCTGTTTCGCAATTCCCGGAGAAATATATCCAACAGATAAAATTATCACTTTTATTTTCCCCGGGCAATCGGGCATGTGAAAGAAAAGGGCAGCTAACATTTATATTTTATCCGGAGATTGTGAATAGTCCCTAAGTCTTGTAACTAGGGCTTGCAATTCGAATATTCGGTCCGTTTTAGTATTCGAATAATAAGACATAAATGTTATTGTAATACTTTTTTATTAGTCAAAAATATTGTGTTTAGACAATTTACAGCAACAATTAGGTACTTACTATGTTTTACTTTGCAATCCGCATCAATGCTATTCCAGAAAACTGATTTGGAGGCTTTTACAGAGTAAAAAACTGGTACGTCGACGTCAAAGATAACGTTACGGTTTAGGTGCCAAAAATATATTTACACGACTTTATTGCCTTGACTTTAAGAACGTGTAAATGTATTTTAGGCACCTAAACCGTAATGATATCTTTGAAGTCGACTGTAGGTACACCCTAGTAAAACAAGGTTATCCAAAATGAACCAAGCGGCCAGTTAGGATATACCTGCATGGTGATAATCTCTAGTTATCTTTGTTCATCACTGTGTATCACAGCTAATTGAAATATTTGACGTGAATATGTAAAACAAAGTAATTCTTCCTATATCTTCAATATTTTATTTTATTCTGAAAACTATTCGAATATCTCAAAATAAAGAGACCGAATTTCGAATACCTGGATGCTTAGCCAAGTTGCCAATCGCTAGCGCTTAGTAGCGTATCGTAGTTTTCCCTCTCTGTCATTCTTGCATATTAGTGCGACAAAAACAGTTAACTGCCTTTGGTTTACGATTGACGATTAAGCGCTAGCGATTGGCAACTTGGCTAAGCACCCTGAAACTATAGTATATTTGCAAACTCTGATTGTAACATGATTGCAGAGCGCGGCGAGTGTTCCCCGCGGCGCACGGACGACGCGTTCCTGCTGCGGTTCCTGCGCGCGCGCCGCTTCGTCGTGCCGCGCGCGCACAGGCAGGTCAGTACCCAGTGCCCAGGGGCCTGCCACGGGACACGTGCGGCCTCTGTTGCTCTTGCCAATTTGAGCGTAAGTGTGACAGGAAGGGCTTTCGGATCAATGTCCTATCATCAAATCTATCTCGGTTACTCTAATTACGCCACAAATGAAGTAACATATATTATACAAGGTGCCCGTGAGAAAGGAGAGAAAGGGAAAAATTTTAACAGCATATTCCTAAGACTAAAAATGTTAAGTGAGTTTTGGTCAAATCTGCAAAAAAAAAATTTTTTTTGATGTTTTGAATGCCTCAATACACAAAACAAGGATTTTATTAATAAAACTATCGCCAAAAATGCACTTAAAAGGTTTTTTTTTCATTTGCTAGGTAATTAAAGTTTTTTTTTGTCCATTTGATGTCTGTCAATTAAATGTGACAAGACTAAGACAACGTGGTAACAAAATCGTTTCCAAAAATGGTAAAACGGTTAAAGGAAAAAATCAAATTTTCTCTTAAAATAGACTCAATCCAGAAAACTTCATATGACATTTTTAACTTCAAATTTGGTCAGAAATCCGCTGTTGATCTTTTTCCCCTTCCTCATGGGCACCGTGTATAGTCACAGTCACACACGCTGTGTAAGTTCTTTTCCTGGAATCATATTGCTGTCACAGTGAACTTCAGTGTCTATTGCACTGAAGCTAATAATTAAGACAGATAGAAAAATTCGGACGTTTCAGTGAAAATACGACGTAAAAAGATTTCCCACTACATCTATATCAGAATAAGCCTGTAAAAATTTTACCACCCATCATTTTTAATGTTGGTTGCCTGAAGAAACGTGTCTAATATTGATTGAACGTCTCTACGAGAAACGAACGAGGATCATCGCTATCATCAGCCCATGACTGAGGATGAGGATAAGACTGAGAACTGCTGTTATAGCAATAGAACTTACACTAACATTTTGTTTGGCTTTGCTTATCCCTTACATGCTTACATGCTTATCCCTTATTTGCATAAGTGAACAGGTCTACGAGTAAACAGGCATCACCGAAAGTAAGCACCTGTTAGTTAACACCCTATACTTCAACCTGGTAGATGAGTGACAGTTTAATTGTGAAACATTACATTCCCAGCTGGTGCGCTACTGCCGGTTCCTGGAGCAGTACCCAGAGCTGTACCGCGGCGTGGACCTGTGGGCGCTCGCTCGCGTGGGCGGCGCCTACGAGGGCTGCATGCTGGACCCGCCCGGCGTGGGCAGGCTCACCATCCTGCGCTTCGGTGAGTCCAGCTGTCGTGTACCCCACCTGTGGCCTGTGGGCCTCGCTCGCGTGGGCGGCGCCTACGAGGGCTGCATGCTGGACCCGCCCGGCGTGGGCAGGCTCACCATCCTGCGCTTCGGTGAGTCCAGCTGTCCGTGTACCCCACCTGTGGCCTGTGGGCCTCGCTGGCGTGGGCGGCGCCTACGAGGGCTGCATGCTGGACCCGCCCGGCGTGGGCAGGCTCACCATCCTGCGCTTCGGTGAGTCCAGCTGTCCGTGTACCCCACCTGTGGCCTGTGGGCCTCGCTGGCGTGGGCGGCGCCTACGAGGGCTGCATGCTGGACCCGCCCGGCGTGGGCAGGCTCACCATCCTGCGCTTCGGTGAGTCCAGCTGTCGTGTACCCCACCTGTGGCCTGTGGGCCTCGCTGGCGTGGGCGGCGCCTACGAGGGCTGCATGCTGGACCCGCCCGGCGTGGGCAGGCTCACCATCCTGCGCTTCGGTGAGTCCAGCTGTCCGTGTACCCCACCTGTGGCCTGTGGGCCTCGCTCGCGTGGGCGGCGAACGAGGGCTGCATGCTGGACCCGCCCGGCGTGGGCAGGCTCACCATCCTGCGCTTTGGTGAGTCCTGTCTGTGTACCCCACCTGTGGCCTGTGGGCCTCGCTCGCGTGGGCGGCGCCTACGAGGGCTGCATGCTGGACCCGCCCGGCGTGGGCAGGCTCACCATCCTGCGCTTCGGTGAGTCCAGCTGTCTGTGTACCCCACCTGTGGCCTGTAGTTATACTTAGTACTGCTTATTATGGCAAAATAAACTTTCAGAAGGCAATAATAATTAACACAATAATAATTTCGAATAATTTTCGACCGGGAATAATTTTTGGTCGAGAAATAATTGAATTGAATTGAATAATCACGTGCCAGCTCCTTATAATGTCTGGGAAACATATCCTTCCGATGATGTAGGCCATTAAAGACTCGAAAGAAATAAAAAAACTTAAGCTCGTAATAATAGTTATTTATTATACAAGGGTGCAAAGTTGTATTTTACCCGCGAGTATGAAATTGTTTTAACATACGAGAAGTAAAATACATTTGCACCCGTGTGTAACACAAAACTTTTCCCCTCAATATAGCGAGGAAACTCAAAAAAGGTAATTATTTGTTCACATTACAATCATCATCGGGTTAGTGATAATAATTTTCCAAATGCATCATGTATTTAATGCAAGATTTTGTCGCAGTAAACTTTTAAATAAATAAATAAATAAATAAATATCTTGGGACATCTTACACAAATCAACCTAGTCCCACGGTAAGCTCAATTAAGGCTTGTGATGTGGGTACTAGGCGACGATATATATAATAGATAGATACAGTCGAAGACAAAATAAGGGGTATACAAAAACGTTCAAAAATATGTCCCGGTGCACTCTAATTCTGTGTAATAAGAACGTCGTAACATATTTATGAACGGATTCTTTCGATACTTATTTTTGCACTTGACTGTACATATAGATACTTAAATACATAGACAGCCATGACCAAGGAACAAATATTTGTGATAAATAAATACACAAATAATGCCCTCGCCGGGATTCGAACCCGGAACCTCCAGCTTCGTAGGCAGGGTCACTACCAACTAGGCTATGACTTACCACGAAAAAGTAAACGCAGCACGATTTTAACACGTTCCTGTAGTTACACACCAACGCCAATCCATTATTAAATCATTCTCATTCATTATTTTTACAAAATTATAACAGAACACCCTGAAAGTTGTTTAGTTTACTATTTTTATGCGTGTTCGAGTCGGTAACCTATAATATTCTTTGACAATGTTGACGTTGACATTTTCTGCGTTTTGTGATTGCATCTAGTCATCTTATCATCATTCACTAAAACAATTGTTACTTATGGAATTTTAGGATTTATATGTTAAAATCATCATATTATATAAAGGTTTGTATTTTACACTAAATTCTCAAACAAATTATTTAATCATCATTAATATGGAACAATTTCCATGAGCATTTTACGTTTTGTTATTCCAAAACCAAGGTCATTACTTTGCCACACAAGTGAATAATATGCGTTTTTACACGTTCGTATTAAAGGATAAGCGAGCACTTTACGAGCTAGTGAGGGGAAAATTAATAAACGATTTTTGAAGTTTAGATTATTCTCCGTTGTCACCCGACACAAAGAGATTGTGTTAAACTGTTAACATTGTCTCCTGTTCGTTGCCGCCGCGATTTGGGCTCTACTTTTCACTTACGATTAGGTGGAGTGGAGCCAATTTGTTGTGCCAACGTTATTTTTATTGGGTCGGCAACGCGCATGTGACACCCTGAGGTTGCAGGCGCCCATAGGCTACGGTGACTGCTTTCCATCAGGCGGGCCGTATGCTTGTTTGCCACCGACGTGGTATAAAAAAAAAAAAAATAATTGTCCGTTTAATATGTGTCACCTTTAGCAAGTAAAATAACACATGAAAAGCTCGCTCAATTACGTCCGTGCGAGTAGTTTTGCAACGAACCCGCGGCGCAGCGCAAATGCAACAAGTTGAGAGTTGACTAGTTGCCGGAACTCTGCCCGCTCCGCTCTGGCGGGAGCCCGGCCCCGGCCCCCTGCTCCGGCTCTGGTCCCGGCCCCGGTCCGGCCCCGGACACAACTCACTGCAACTTCGGTTAACTGTTCTTTATTGTTCAACGAGTTTCAATCAATTGCATGAAACAAACTAAAATTGGCAGAAGTTGAATGTTTTTAACTAACTAATTGTTAACACGTTCATTGCGGTATCAGGTCTAAAAGATCCGATGATAAACTATCCCGCGGGGCGGCACTAAAAATACTGTTCCTACCGCTGGTGCGGGACATGTATCTTCTATTTGAAAAGGAGTAGAAATGAGACAAATATATTTTTGCAATTGTCTCTTCGAATATATTCCATCGGTAAAATAAAAGTGTACCAGGTCGATTGTATCTGATACCGACAGAAAAGAAAATTTTTGCACCTAGTGCGGATATCAGGTCCTTTCGACCTGATACCCGATGACCCGCTAAACGCACCAGGATTATGATTAGTTTGTCTAGTGCCGCCCTCAAGTGCAGTCGGTGAAAACAATAATCGAGATTTTGTGGGTACTATGCGAAAAAAACGTGCAATCTCGAGTGCAATAAACATTATTGAAAAGTTGTTCCGTGGGTTAGCTGTGTGAGACCCAAGTCTTATCATGAAGCGGTCCAGACGAATGCTTTTAATGTCCGTTGGGGACGTTGAAAATACCGTCAAACGTCGAAGAAATGATGCAGATGTTGATACCAGACCAACAGATAGACCTGCGCCTTTGACAACAGTTTATCGACTGCGTAGTATTTAGTGAGTACAAATAATAACATATACAAGTCCGACCACCGGTCACACACTAACCATTTCTCAAAATGAATCTGATTCGCTTTTATCGACGCCCGCTAATCCAAAAAGCAAAAAAATACAAATATTAGAAAGTGCTCATCCCACCAGAGCGCAGCAATATAAATTTGCATTGTTTGTATTTTACTTTCACAACCCTAAACTTTTATCGATAAGTTAATCATTCAGTGCGAATATAAGGTCGAATGGATCTGACAAATTATTTTGCTGATTTAATAATCTTCTAATTCTTAGATCTAGAAACGGCTGAAGTTGTATGTTAATGTGCTCATCGAAAGTGTATTAGAACAAAAACAAAGAAAGGAATCATTACTACTAGCCAGTAGTAATGATTCCTTTCTTTGTTTTATTACACTTAAAGACATGCACCTCGAACAGATCCATACGACCCTATGACGCTACAACGAAAAGCTCAGAAACAGGTCTAATGTACCTGATACAGCTCCAATGTAAAGTACACGAAATGGACTGCCGCAATGAACGTGTTAATAGAAATAAACATCATGATACGCTCTGAAATAGATAAAGGTTATGCTGTCGAATATAAATGATTATGCAATTGTTACTAGTACTACAACTAGAGTTTATAACCAATATCAATTAATGTCTGCGGTCAAAACTGCGAAATCACAAACTAGTTAGTACATACTAGGAGCAGTTTCGCAATATTTGACCTTCTTTCACAATTATTTTAAACTTTATTCCATAGATCGATGCATCTACAGAATAATATAATAATCGGTGCTATAATAATATTAGATTCAAAAGACTACATTCCGAATCCGAAGTATTCTATCAATCTAATTTGAATGCAGAAGACACAGACACACGACATAAATGCACTTATTCGTTAACTTACCTATATATATTTTCATAATATATCTTTCAGGTGATAACGATGACAGATGAAGAATCGATACTGAAAATATACCGTTCAAAGGCTTGTATCTTGTATCCCAATAGATAAGACATTTAAGTACCAACGTATACTACAATGCAAAATTTATAGGTACAAATTTTACGTCATTATTCAAACCAAACACGGAACGTCAAATGTCTCATAAGAACACGTTAAGTAGTACTACGACATACACATATTACATGCCTTATATAAATAAAAAAGGTAGGTACTTATTTACGTAACGTTAACTAAGCTTTTCATAAGGTAAATACAAAATTTGATAGGCATTTCGTTATGTTTCATGTTTGAGGTTTAGTTTATCTCATTAGCTTTGATAATTAAAAAGAAAAAACCCTACAAATGTGCCAAGAAATAATATCAAATACAATTTGAATATAATTTGAGCACGTTAGATAAAGAGTTCGGAATACGACGGTGACCGAAGAACGCAGTGGGCAGGTGTTATGCATAGCGTCATGTAACGTAACGGACCGGTCGGCCTCCGCCTCAGCCGGCCGGGCCGAGGCGCGTATGATTACCATGAGCAGCCACCGCGGTATTAACGAGGACCTAATTTCTATCCATCCCGCTCGTGCCCGCGGATTGGTGCGAGAGAGCCAGATAGAAAGTAAGCCGGCGTTAACAACGCGGCGGCAGCTCGTGCTACCGCGTCGGTCTCGAGTCTCGACGGCGGAGGTCGCGCCGCCAAACACCGCCTGCTCCACTTTGACGAACATTACTTTTTATACAAAAGTATAAATCACAGATAAATTAAATCAATACGAGTAGATCTATACAATTTAAGGAACTTGACTTTCATAGATGTTTATCCGGACCATAAAATTATGTGGACGTAAGTACAGATTCGTTTGCATCGGAGCAGCACGGAGCCGTAATGTTCAGGACAACAATGCCTAAATGTCGATCAACCTGGTAATCCGCATGAACCAAGTCTTTGACAGCTCCACCTAGTGACTATTTCCCATCTCTATGACCCATATTCAAGTTTGAGACAAAAATATGAAAAAAAGTGTATGTACAAATACATTACATGCTCACACCATTCCACCTAAGGCAAAATTATGTTTAGTTAAGTACCTTACCTATCTATTGGTTAATAGGTATAATGAAACAGTGAGATGAAATCACATTTACCACTGCCTCGGGCAGTGCTTTGCTTATATTACTCAATCGACCGCAGTACTAGTTACCCACATTCTAGTGAGAGTGATAAGATTACATTCGCTTCTACAAATGATAGGGATAAGTATGCCTGCCGTTCGTCCGGGGTTTTCCCCGGAGGTGGTGAAAAATGTATTCTTACTGCCGTCGCCACGCGTCACACATTGTCCCACATTTAGTAATTTACTTGATTCGGCAGGAACGTGGGACCCTGACGAGTACCCGGTGGAAGAGCTTGTGCGCGTGGGTATGGCCATGATGGAGGTGGGACTGCGCTCGCCCAAGAACCAGGTGCTGGGCGGCACCGTGCTGGTGGACATGGCCGGCATCGGCGTCAAGCACGTGGCCACGCTCACGCCCACCATCGCCTACCAGATCGTCTGCCTCATGGGGGTGAGCGAAACCAGAACTATCTACTCTGCTTGTCATCAACTGATCATTCTGCTTTTAATGTGCATCTTGTCCTATTAATACCTTTCACGTCAGTCACAATATAATTATCTTACATAATGAAAACCACGAAAATAATTATATGAATGTATGTCACGCTAACTATTAAGGTCGTGATCGTGATAGACATTTTTGCGGCTTTTGTTATGTAAGATGACTGTACCATTCCTCGCTTAGTGTTTAGGTTGACATGATAAAAGAGGGATCGATATTCTGAATGTTGAAGAACGGAAGGACTATATTGAATTAAACTTTCACGATTATCACTCATATTTTAAAGACAAACGGGTCTTAATCGCGTAAACTTACGTTTAATGATATCCTGGCGTCTACCTGCGACCACGGGTGTAACGTCGTGCCCAAAATGTCGGGATATAATTAAACGTAAGTTTACGCGAGTAAGACCCGTTCGTCTTTAAAATAACAGAAGGACTAGATTTTGATCATCAATTATAACAGAAGGACTAGATTAAAACTTTTCGAATGTTGATGTCATTTAAATATGATTGAATTAGTGCGACTTTGGGTTCGCTCGACTCTCAATGCATTTCTCGAAACGGATGTCCCAAATGAAAATGATCCTAAAAAAATCAGTTAGGGGACATTCTAGATGAATTCAACAAATCGAGTGTACTGCATGATTATTGGTTTAAATTAAAAAAATGAGGATGTACTTCATGGTAGCAGAAATTCTGAACCACCACCAGTTTTCTTTTTTATCTCTTAGGGTGCGGGTCCACTAACACGGAGCGGAGCGTGCAAAATTGACCAATTACATTCTTCAAATTCAAAATTTGAAACATCGTGATGCGGTCTCATTGGCCGAGCTCCCAAAGCTCCGCTCCGCGTCAGTGGAGCCGCACCCTTAATTTCCAAGTTTGGTCATTCAAAGTTAAGAGTGGTGTCGTGATTGAATGACTGTTAATCGGAAAGTAAATTGATTTCTGTTGGCTGCGCTATTGTTTCATAAGTCTGATCTAATCGTATATCTTATGGAAATGATACATAAGTTAAGAAGCTAAAGCAGAACTAACGGTGACGGGTACACAGATGATGTCTGCTTCACCTGAGCGAGTATGTCAGTAGCGCGGTTATGCAACAACGTCAATCGAATGCAACACAATCCGCTCGCATCTGCAATCTAATCTGAAGAAATACTCGATGACGTAATAAGCATTATGATGTGCTCCAAGATTATTTTTGTTTACAGACTGTTTTAGATAATTTAAATGATTCGTTTGTTTCAATTAGGTCTTGCTCTGAGGATTCAAAGGTAAAGTCTTTCTAACCCCGTAGGCTATAATGAATTCAGCAGTAGCATTTTAATCAAAATCGTTAATAGTTATTAAGAGTATGCTAAATAGATCAATTCTGGCATTAGGTATTCAACCAAATCACCGCACCAAGTAGTGATATTGTGCATAATCTTTAGTGCACTGGATAATTGGATATTGAAGCTTACTGTTACAGTAACATGATTTCGGACTTTTTCACTACATCTATCGTTCCCCGTTATTATCATAATGCCAACAATATAAGATTTCTAATTTTACTAGCGACTTTCATATCGATTGTCACTGTCAGAAATGGTACGTGAATCAATTACCTTTACTGTCCATACTTGTAATTATGATCTTGAGCACTTAAATACTGACAACAAATGTTTTAAATTCCAGTTGGCGATCCCCTGCGTGATGAACTCCTGCCACATCATCAACTACAACTGGCTGCTCAACACGTTCTTCTTCCTGTTCAAGCGCTTCATCCCCAAGAAGGCGTGGGACAGCATCCACTTCCACGGGCAGGATCTGGAGTCCCTGCACCAGCGGGTGCCGCGCGCGGTGCTCCCGCCGCGCTACGGCGGCAGCTGCCGGCACCACGCCACCATCGGCACCTGGCTGCGCAAGATCAGGAAGTACCGGGACGAGGCCTTCGATAGGGAGATGAAGGAATTCGGTTGGGTGATAAAGGAGTGATGCTTGCTGAGAACTTGAATGTGGAGTGCCTTGTTATCGGCACGGTTTTTAAAGCCAGATAAGATTTTTTAAATCTTTTGACATCGGGTTGATAATGTTTTACTTTATTACGTGTGTTATTTAATGGGGCTAAGAGCTTATACTCCCACATTAGATATTATTTCTGTTACATAACATTATGTTATAAAACAAAGTGGTACTAGAACATCAAAGAAAGGCGGTACGTTATTTAACATTTTGTAACGCCAATGTGGGAGTACCATTAAATTAGTAAAAACTGAAGTCAGAGATGAGTCGCAGTTACTCGCTTGTTGTAAAATGAGTGCCACGTAATAAATGTTCGTAAGACATAACGTTTTCTAATGTTTGGAGGAAATTTAAGGAAATTGTAAAACCTACAAAGCAACTGCTTTTTAGCTAACTACTCATTTGATAAAAGAATTTTAATTATACATACCTACATAAGTTAAGTATTAATCATTATTTTTTTAGACAGATAAGGAAACTCTCGTGATAATTTTGTACATTCGCTATAAATTAAGAATTTGGAACCATATTTATTAGAGAATTAATTCGTATCATATTTACCGGAGACATAGGTAAGTACATCAAGTACGTACTGGATTGACATAATGGTACCGTTACCGTACGGCGTACACGTTCAGTGCATTATAGAATAGGTTTATCCAAGTACCTGGGCAAGCAGGTATTTGGATAAACCTATTCCGTACCATTTTGAAACACATTATACAAGGGACCTGTTACTGTAGCATACAATCACATGGTGGTACAAATATACGATCTCATGTTATTTAGTTAATAAATAGTGGGGAATCGAGGTGTCTTTGTTACCTATTTATTCATCCTACTAGACTAGTCCATAAAAACCGGCAGCGAAGTGAAGTTTATTAAGTTTGAAACTGAGATGTCAATGAATATTTCGGCCACGCTTAAAGCTCATCCCATTCGTCCTTACCTGTCTTGTATTATCTAGTAAACAATTTTCTAAAGTAAAAGTGCACATGCACTTTTCATAAACTGCAAATCCCTTAAAGTTATGGCAAAAATATTGACCCCAGTTTCTTAATTCCGTTAAACATGCAAGTTTTAGAGCAATCGCCTGCGAGTGGTTAGACAATTAATTACTAGGTAAGTAAGACAACTGGGCATGAACGGTATTTTGACTGAATGTATTCGAATGGTGATAAGTTTAGTAATTTAATATGTTTAGATGTAAATAAAATAAACTATTAAATTTCATTTTATTGTGTTGTTTCATTTAAATTATTTTTCAATTCAAAATTATTCTAAACAAATTTCAGTATAGTTAAATACCACAGAGATCAATTTTGACGTCAAGCCACACGAAAATCCCACAACAGTTTTGAAGTAGGTAATATCATGTAACAGCTTTATAAACTATCAAAACAAATGTTAGTGCCATTACATCCTATGAATCCATGGTCACGCAGCATGACCCAGGAGACGGCAACATTGCATTGGTCTGAAGGTGCATTCAGACCAAAAGAGCATCGCTGTTTTATCCCCCGCTCTACAAAATCAACCAATCACGTTTTGTGTAACGATCGAATTTCGTAGAGTAGGGGAATAGAACAGCGAATACTCTTTTGTTCTGCACGCACCTTGAGAAGTCAATACAGTAAGTAAAGAACAGTTACATGCTTCTGATTAATGTATAAATAATACAAAAACTGTCTTTATCTGAACGAGAGGGAACCAAATCCATACACAAGTACCTACGTACTCTATTTAACAAAGTCGAAAATAAATGATGACCGAATCAGAAATGAGGAGATCCGTAGGTGAACTAAAGTTACTGACATAGCCCTCCGGATTATCAAGCTGAAGTGGCAATGGGCAGGTCGATGGGATCGAAAAGAAAAGTGCTCGAGTGGAGACCACGGCTAGGCAAACGCAGCGTAGGACGTCCACCCACAAGATGGACAGACGACCTTATGAAGGTCGCCGGATCACGCTGGACGCAGGTCGCATCTAACCGGTACATGTGGAGGTCCAGAGGGAGGCCTATGTTCAGCAGTGGACGTCTTGTGGCTGAAATGATGATGATGATGATGAAAATAAATTGATTCGCGGACTGAAAATTATCAACACCTACAAACGCATGTAATTTACTCAGAAAGTTCCATCTACCTGTTTAAAGATGGAGGAAAGAAGTAAAAGAAATAGGGAGGTCTAAAAAGACGAATTATTAGATTTTATGTCAATTTATCGTGAAGTCAGCTTGATACTGGTAGTTGACAAAAAAAAGCTCCCGTACTATTTTCGAAATATATCGTTTTTCTTAGAATTATAATTGTAAAGTCTCAAATAATTTAAAATAGAAGCTTACAAACGACCCATTATGCCGTCTTCTGGAGGCCTCCTCAGCCAAACATGACATATAATTCTTTAATAAATTACCTTTTACGTGAAAAACATATACAGGGTGATTGGTAGACCGATGCAAAGCTTTAAGGTGGAGTAAGTATAAACCATTTAGAACCATTTAAGCCATTGTGCCGTGTGGTGACCGCAGTAAGAATACATTTGTCACCACCCCAACTCCTCCTGCGGGTGTCGTAAGAGTCGACTAAGGGATTCAAGTGTCACTGATCATTATCTGATAAAAGATTGATGATGGGCAGCAGCGTCATCATAATGGAATGGACACATCACTGCGATCGCCAATCCACTTGCCCAGCGTGGCGATTATGGGCATTTGCCTCCTAATGCGTCTATACGCATTAAAAGGAGAGGCCTACGTCGAGCAGTGGACTATCATAGGCTGATGATGATGAAGCCATTGTTGTCTTTGACAAAGTCTGACTTTTTTTATTTATTTTTTGGTGTTTTTGGCCAAAACACCCAAAATTTAAAATGAATTCCATATTTGTGACCAAGTTAAGCGATAAACGTAATATTTTTTATTTAATTTAATGAAAGTAACGTGTAAACAATCTAACAAAACATAATAAAAAATTCTGTTTTATAAAAGTTTTTTTTACAGAATTTAGAAGTTCATGTTCCAAAATTGAAAATGTTAAAATACCGCATATTATTTACGCAGATATCTTCATGAGCAGTTATTGAAATTTACACGTTACTTTAATTAAATTAAATAAAAAATAGTACGTTTATCGCTTAACTTGGTCAATAATTAGCAGTTCATTTTCAGATATTTTGACCAAAAATACCAAAAAAAAAAATTGTCAGACTTCGTCAAAGACAACAATGGCTTAAATGGTTCTAAATGGTCTATACTTACTTCACCTTAAAGCTTTGCATCGGTCTTCCAATCACCCTGTATATGTATGAGTGGACCTTTTAGCCAAGGGCTGTGCCTCACATCAAATTATTTTTATATCTATATTCATCACATTCAGACCTACCTTTGTGTAATACGTATGTATTTTTTATACATATTATACGTTATTATTATTATAGTACCATACAAAAAATACCGAGTTTACTGACGTTGGAGGTGGCATTCGAATGTGCTCAGCTATACACAATTACAAATCAAAAATATTCAATAAAGCAATTTCATTTGTTTAAAACAAAGTATTTTTTATTAAGACTTATGTAATAAATGTAATAATTAATGTAATTTTGAATAAAAAAAGTCGCAAATACCCGTTTCAAAAGCAGTTCATGGTCTTTTTGTTACAGACGATGAAGTAAGGAACCCTCCATCATGTGTGGGAAACTTTCATCGGATTCACATTTAGCCAGTTTTTGGCATCTCAAGGCCATCAACGTATTAACGAATAGTAGTAATGACCGGCGCCGGCGCCGGCGCCGCTCGCCGCTGTCTGAGCCGGGGCTAGACCTAGTGCTCAGCGGTTAGTGCTTAGCCGAGAGTGATAATCCTAGGGTGTGTAGACGTCTAACACTTTTTTGTAAGTACTGAATTAATCTACAAAGTTTTTATTTTTCAATTTCGTATGTACGAAAACAGTCATGTTTATTAGCTTCGTTTGTTATGTTTGGTCTTGTTTGATGTAAGAAAGCTTTGTCGTTTCGTGTGTTGATGTTTGATGTAAACAAGCAGTGTACCGGGCGCTGCCTGCAGTAGGAACAAATATTGAAGCAGATGTCTCCTGAAGATTTTCAAATGCGCTCTAATTTCTCTAATACGGTGAAGTTACGTACGTTTCATCATCCGTAATTATTAAATCGAGGTTTATTCATTGACGATAGATTATCAATTACTGCGATACTAACTCATTACCGCTGATTATAAATTCGAAATGTAGGTGCAAAAAGTTATAAAAATAAACAGCTATTTCATTAGGTATTATTTATATTTAGAATCAGATTTCATCATCAGCAAAAAACAATGCGTGTGTTAGTGACGTTCAGAGGTGTAGGGCAGACGCGAAGGTCGCTGCGGAACAGATGAGCGGCTCGGATGGTGACGAGGTACTCGCCGAACTGGCAGATAACGTGAAAAGTTATTATAATTCAATTTAAAAAATTACGGTTTTGTTCATTGTGTTAGACTTCTGTATTCAGTTCACTTTAATATCAGTTATGTAGAGATTTCTGCATGTTGTTTTGAACTTTTTTTCATCAATGCAGGTTTCGGACGAGGTACGAGTAAGTAGGTTCAGTAGGTCGGTTCCTAGTTTTTACTATGTACAGCCCTAAAAAATTACTGCTATCATATTCTCACCAAAAATACAATGTGATGTCTTGTCGCACCCAGGTATTAATAAAACTATTGTTTTGCAGAATTTTATGGTGGTTAATATGAACGAACGGGTCGACAACGTTTACGCGGGTAACAACATCCCACTACCATTAAGAGTTTAATCACTGCATAGTATAAAATAATTAAAAAATTAAAAAACACGACTGCCGTTTTAAGCGAACTGAAAAGTAACAAATAATTCCTTCTCCAGGTTAATTCTTATGAGTGTGTGTCTACATATTTAATAGGCGCTTGTCTCATTACTTACTATATTTTGTTTCGGTTGCAGTCGGGGAACCTTTCATTACGGAAAATATAAATATATGGAAAATATGATTATATTTTACCAGAGCCCAGCGCTCCTTGGCAATACGATGGAAAAGTGTATTATTAAAACAAATCTCAGGGCCGCAGGCCCAAAAATTTGTTTAAAGAAAATGCGGAGGCTAAAAGCCGAGCGCCGCGTAGGGCCAAATTCCTGGGGCGCGGCCCGACGGCGCGCTTACCTGTTAGGGCGAAGGCCGAGCTGCGTGAGACTCAATTTACCAGGCAAACCTACCTTCCTTCTTACCAACTCCCTTGCACAAATGTTAAGGCCTAACCCGGCCCTGGAACGGTGAAACCTTCCCCCCCCCCTTTTAGTGTTCCTCTCCAGCCGCGCCATATCGTCTAGTGTCGTTACAATACCTATCATGTACCTAATTTAATTACTTATAAGATATAATATATGTACCTACGTGGTTTGGGAGATACGAGACTTTAATGTGGGCAGGCGTTTTTCATCCAAAACAAGTTTTCATACAATTTTTGTTAAGACCTTTCCATTTAAAATTGTATGCGCATTCTACAACACGTACCTATAGCAATTTTGTTTGGCCACAATGCTATTGTGATTGTATTTTTAAGGGACATTCCTCTGATATGCGAATCATATCTCGAAATCCCCAATATTTGTGAGAACGTTATTTTTTGATATTGTATTCTGGCCATTCTCCACAACGCTGGTCCAATACTTGTTGGGAACTTCTCATACATCCTTGAATTTCTTCGCAGATATATGCAGGTTCCCTCACGATTTTTTCCTACACCGTAAAGCACTTTGTGTACAGTACTGGACCAAATTTTAGGTTCACACCACGATTTTGATACGAAATCGACTCTTTGGTTCATCATCATTTTTCCAGCACTTAAGTCGACACTTGTTTAAAGTAATATGTGACTGATTATTGAGCTATTTATTTTTAATTGACCGTTACTTTCGAACAGTTTGGACAACTGAGGCTGCTAGGGCAGCTTTTGGCAGTCATGTCATAATGAAAATTCGTTTGCCTATGAATTATTATCGGATCCAATGTATAAAATTGTTCAGTTTCTATGGGAAATTAATATTAAATAGATCTTGAAATTTTGTTTGTGAACACTGAAAAAAAAATCCCCCGAAAGTGTATTTTGTATCGAAATCATGGAGTGAACTTAAGCTTTTGACCGGTATCTACTGTATATCAAATGATATTCAAATGATATATCATACATAAGTTATTTGAAAAACTCATCGGTACGAGCCGGGGACCGCTGCGTAGCAGCCGTGCATTTTACCCCTTGACCACAAGCGCGTATGTACAATGTATCTGTTTCATACACACTTAGCGGTCAAGAAGATGTGTCAACTGTGACAGTCCATGTCACGTCTTAGGCTTCGAAGAAAAACTTCAATAGTGCGATGTAGAACATTTCGAGTTTTCTCTTCAAACATATGTTTAAACATATAACTTGTATATATATTTATAATCTGCATATAAAATGCTTTAATTTGATACCCAAATCATAGCATTTGGATGACATATTATTCTTGGCGCTTTAATTGTATTTTAATGAATCTGGCTTTTCTAAAATAAGTAACAAACATTTAAGTTAAATACATATTCGTAATCGCAGTTCAAAGCTCTTAATTTTGATACCAAACTCGATAGGTTTTTTCACAATTGATTTTTTTTTAGTCAGACGTTATTGAATTTATAGGCCGCCATATTGTTTTTTACGTGACGTCACATATCCTATGTTACCCGCGACGTCACGAGGATTCTAATGATACCTTACACTATTAAAAAAGGTTAAGTAGTCGCGAAGATCTGCGCGTTTAAAGAAAATATGAAACATACATAGGGGCTGAACACATATACTCTCCTTTTTGGCAGTCGTGTAATAAAGTCACTTTTTCTGTCCCTATGTCCCTTTGTACGTACGCTTAAATCTTTCAAACTACGCAACGGATTTTGATGGGATTTTTTTAATAGGTAGAGTAATTCAAGAGGAAAGTTTTTATGTAGGTATAGTACCCGTGCGAAGCCGGGGCGGGTCGCTAGTTAGACAATAAAACTTGATTGTATATGGGTGACTAAGTATTTGAAGTTTTCTCATTTTCTGACATTATATTGGCCTTCTTGGATATTTATTGGGCCCTCATAGTTTCTTTATTCATATTCGCAGGCGCTCTACAAATATTTGAGTCATTGAAGTAAGAACATAAATAAATAAATGTTATGATATCATCATATCACCAAACCAGCTCATCAATGCAGCCTCAAGTTATTTATTTAAAACTTTATTGCACAAAAGGAAAAAAAATGCGGATACAAAAGGCGGACTTAATGCTATGAAGCATTCTCTACCAGTCAACCTTCGGGCAAAGCAGAGAACATGTAGGCGGTGCAAGAAACAGAACAAAGCGGGTAACAGAATTAGAAGTAACTTTTGGAATTTATTTAATATTCTAATTACAAATACTATACACACATAAGGGAATAAAATACATATACATACATAAACATACATATACATAAGGAAATCAGATGAAACTTACAATATATAGTTATAAATGTAGAATAAAATAATTTATGTTATGAAGGTTTTATTCGACAGGAAAATAAATATAGGTACTTACTGTTAATAAATGTATTATAAAAATAATATAATTTCACGTATGCTTAATATTTCTTGTAGATAGTCGAACATACAAAGGCGCGCGTCTGACAAGGTTACTAAATAATTAACATTACGTGAGGGCAAAGAGCGACAAAAACATTTTTTTAAACATCAAAGATTAACAGCAAGTTCTTAACAATGCTAATGTTTGTTTTTATACCGGCGATACCTACACAAGTTGTTTCCGTACACCAATACTACCAGTAGGCCTCGAACCACCTGTAGCGCCGGCGCGGGCTCCGCCTCCGCTCCGCTCC
>JALPQI010001130.1:0-17273 GCA_025490895.1 Thaumatotibia leucotreta | reverse complement strand
TATTATTAGGTACAAATTTATAAAACAGGAGTGGTTGTAAAATGGATACCTATATTACAAAATACTGAAAACAATGTTCAGCTAAAGAAATAATAAATTATACAGGGTGATTACCGGGTCGTGACCCCAACTGTGAAAAACGTGTTCCTTCTTAGGTATATTAACATAGTAGAAATCTATCTCACGGCGACGTACTGTCGCACCAATCGTGTGCTGAAAACTGGTCCCTATCCTCGTAAAGCCCACCACACTATTTTCTTAAAATCACATTTTGAGCCTTGCTGCTATACTATTCTCTTATTCACACATTCGACGCTGCGTTCATCAACGAGCTCGACGACGAGACAGCCTTTACTTCGACGTAGAGCGCAGCGCTGCGAAAAACGGTATTCACTAACGTAGAACAGCTCGTCGTCGAACTGTAGGCGGTAACTCTCGACGCAGTGTAGTTCCAGCTCACACCGCATTCGTCGCCGAGCGCTAGTGTCGTTTAAAGTGCATTAGTGAATACCATTTTTAGGCTCGACGCTGCCGCAGCGCTGACACAGCGCTGTTAGCAAGGCGGTTTCCTTAGTGAATAACACTGCTGTGCAATGCATAGTGCGGAATTTCGTTTGTTAGTAAAAACGAAACAATGGACATTCTACGTACTGTATAATATTTGTGAGTGAGTTTAGTGAAACGTCCCACTTTGTCGTTTGCCATAAAGCCGCTTTGTCAGTTTATTCAAATGAAGATACAAGGAAATCTCGTCTTTATGGTAAGCGTCAAAGTGGGACGTTTTACTAAAAACTAACACATTTATGGTAAATTTAAATTGCATTGAAGTCAAGTGTGCATTGTATACCTAAACGTCAGTAGAATCTAAAAAAAAAGTAAACAAATATGGCTGCTTTTCCATAGCATTTGACGTCTTTGACACATATCGTGAAACACGTTCGCAGATATACTTTTACGTTAAGACTATTATCAAACCGGAATCAGAAGGGGATTCGAATGTACTGTTTACACAACAAATGACACAACATTTACCAAGGAAAGAGTTGTTTATAGATGTAAGTAGTGAGTAATTAATTAATCTATTATCTGTAAATCTCTGCACTTAAACTATGAATATTTTAATATAACCATGAATATATCCTAGATTGACTTATACACTGTTTTGTCAACAGTACTTTCGAATCCCTTTCTCATCGCGGTTTGATGATAATAATAAATATCAATAATTTAAACTAAAAATGTATGTGATTACAAGGTTTAAGATTTTAAGTTCGTAATAAAATCAAGTTTGCGTTCTAAAAGTGCGTGACTATGGAATAATGCGAGTTTTTAGGTTCGTTTACTTTTTTTTTTAGATTCTACTGAATGCTGTGTACTGGCCGTGTGGTGACGGCAGAAATAATACATTTGTCACCACCCCAACTCCTCCTGCGGGTGTCGTAAGAGTCGACTAAGGGATTGAAGTGTCACTGACCATATTTGATTAAAAATTGATGACGGGCAGCAGCGTCATCATAGTGGACACATTACTGCGATCGCCAATCCGCTTGCCCAGCGTGGCGATTATGGGCATTTACCTCCTAATGCGTCTTATACGCATAGTTAATAGGAGAGGCCTACGTCCAGCAGTGGACTAATAGGCTGATGATGATTAATGGTATAATGTACATTGGGCCTTACGAGACTATAATAGATGATAAAGTCATCATAAACTCTCAGATCAAGTTCTGTACAGAGGTTCGGCGTACAGCATTGTGGGTGGCGCGGAAATGTTGCTCACAGTGGGAGGTTCTCGGGACAGGAGTAGCGCAGACCGCGCTCGTTGCTTGGCTAGAAAACATATTATTTATTTTAATTTACTTCAGTTATTCTTTGCATTTTAGTTTATTGCAAACAAAATGGCGGAACATATTTAAAGTTTATACGATAAAGGAAAATAATTTCCTGTTTATTTTTTATAATATGAGCTATGAACAATTTAGAAATACTTTAATCAAAGTGCGCTACTATAGTCGATGTTACGTATTAAGCAAAGTAAATTTATGTTATTTGTATGTGTATAATCTAAACATTCCTTTACAGTTTTGTATGATAAAAAAAATCAAATCAAAATTACACACCAAAACATCCACCACAGGTTTCGTCAAAAGATCATGCATACACTGACAGTTAAATAATCCGCAACACGCTTCGTCAACGCTTCAGTTATTGGTAACAATTCAAAATGATATATTTTCGGCGAGGGCGTTCAATGAATGAAGCGCATGAAGCGATGGATTCCACAATAGAATCCCGAACGTCGAGAGGGATTCTAAACTAGAATCCTGAGCGAAATGAGGGATTGAAGTGTTAACGCCCAGGACATAAATAATTTTGATACCGTGGGACACATACCACTTTTTACACGACCTATGAGAAAAATAATTTACCGTTTGTCAGCCATTGACTGACCACGCGAGCGTTTCTAAAAAAATGCCACTAGCACTGGCAAAGTTAAAGTTTGTACAGAAACCTTACCAGCTGCCAATGTGCCCCGTCATTCCTTAAATTGACAAGTCTAACCCGTTAAACTTGCTCACGAGATAGGTACTATGCTTTACTCATGTTCCCTTGCCTAAGGGTTCGGCAGAAGGAAAAAAATATACTATACATAACTTAGAAGTGCATTCCAAAGAAATGAGAAAGAAAAATTGGACCCTTGGAGGCGGTGATCTGTCTGCATGGCTTTATCTGCAAAGGAAGACTCACCATTGGAATGCATACAGCACAACACCAAAGTGGCGATCAGGGCAGCCACAGGCAGCGCTCCAGCCAAAGCCAATAAAGCATGTTGCGCAGGAGTGTGCGTGGCCCTGGACTCCCCGCAGTTGGTGATGTTGTGCACGTCGAAGGTCTGCAGGATCTGTTGGAACTCAGTCCCGAGGGAGCGGATGACCGCCTTCATGGCTTTTGGGGTGAGGGCTTCTCCGGTGTCCGCTTTGCGGAATTGGAAGCATGGTCTGAAAAGATATAGTAAAGCATGATAAAATTGATGAAACTGAGGTGTTTTATTACGGATTGCTCTTGTAATTAAAATATTTTGTGACGCCGCCAATTTTTACGCAGTAAACTCTGTCGATAAAATCTGTCTATGTCTATGTCTATGTAAACCAACATGGTCTTGGTCGCCATTGTATGTATAGATGGACGCGGCGCCACCACTGGCCCAGAAAGAAACTATTGATGTGCCCGGTATACGGTATACAACTAAGAATATCAACTAATGAGTTGTTCTAATCGATTTGCCGTAATGTTTAAGCTTTTGGTTGAGTCAATGACGTATGAATAAGGCGTTCAAATAGTTAACCTTATGACAGCCAAGAGGTGAAACAAAATGTCGTGACACTGACGTCACGCAATCATGATCTTTAAGCGAAATTGAACATGGAGTCCCGTGTAAATTCCTACTGCATTGGCATAGCAGCTGTCGGCAAATGCCATAATTGGCGTTTTAGTCGCGATTTTCGGTTGTTGTCTATGGCCGACTGTGGCGGTCAAAATGGCCCGTATTATGTTTATATATGTATATATACATATATTAGTTGTATGCATCGCTTATGTTGTGTGAGTGTGTGCATGTAACTAACTTGTTGGATTGCTAACTATGTGATTGTGTTAGTTTAAGTTAAAATATTATCTAGTAAGGAAACTGTAAGTCTACAATTTAAAAAATGTATTGTAGTAATGTGTAACTTTTATGCGACTGTTTGTTTCTTATAAAATAAAATTATCTTCGTTAGCGTCCGTAACCTAGTTGGTAGTGACCCTGCCTAGGAAGCTGGAGGTTCCGGGTTAAAACTACGATACGCTACTAAGCGTCAGCGATTGACAACTTGGCTAAGTATCCTGGTCGTTCCCCTCTCCACCCGCTTGCCACCGTGCTGCAGCACCGGCAGCAGCAGACTCAGCACATGATTGGTGCGACAGTATGTCGCCGCGAGATAGATCTCCCGTCCTTCACTAGCTATATTTACAAAAGAGGGACGGATAGACTGTCTCGCGGCGAGATACTGTCGCGCCAATCATGTGCTAAGCCATAAATAAAAGAAATACCAGATATGTCAAGCCCATACAAAAATATGCGACAGCCAAAATATACCTCGACACTAGGCAGCGTTAGTAAATTTTGCCTGTTGAATAACTTCAGCACTAGTTGGCGTTAGTTGTCATACATAAGGATTAATACAGCTTGTATAATATTTGGACTTACAGTGACATCTAGTGATGAGTAGGTAGTATTGCTTCTGGTGTACCATTGTCGGCCCTACTACTTGTCAGTAGATGTCGCTTTATGATATATATTGAAAAAACATGATTACAACACGGACATTGCATCAGTTGCGGAACACATTCGTGCGATAATGTCTAGGACTCGAGTGATGAAGACAATATTTTGCTATATATTTATTACAAAAACAAGTGGAAATATAAAAAATGATTCTGGATGCATCCGTATACCTTTTAATAATTTAAGTTTTTTTTTCCAATCTCAATCCGACAATCTCAACGACTTTTCTGTTACATACTTTTTCCTGACATACTCTGGCAGCTTATCTTATAATTGTACAAACATGCATATTTTTCCACCTCCTGTACGAAATTAACATTAAAAAGTTCCACCGCCGCCGCTATTTCGTCTGCAACGCGTATGCGACTCGAATAGCGTGCGACCAGCACGACAGTAGCGAGCGACTGATATATGATATGATATCAAACGCGTCGTCAAAGCGTCTCGTGTCTCGTCGTGTGTGCAAGGTCGTAAATCAATATATGTGGCGGATCCTCAGATCCTCACAAGCGACGTGATACGGGTATGAAACGCAAATCGCTTGAGCGTCGCCTCGTGAGAGACGGGCCTTAAAATCGCATTGGCAAAACTGGAGAGACATCAATTGTTTGTCGATTGAATAGCTTCAATAAATTATATCGAAATAAACTGTGATGGATGATAAATTATGGAGACTACTTTTAGATAGATTCACTGTTATTTTAATTTTATTGTGTAGGTATAAATTTTATTGACACATGTAAAACTAGGTTATTCGGTAATATTCAGGTTATTATGTGATGTGTGATATGGACTTAGTTATTTCTTGATATTACTTTCACTAATTAGTCCTCCTATGCTAAATGACAATAATATTGTATGAAAACATTGGCAACATTAATTAGCGTGACAGTTAATGTAATTAAAATTTCATTTATTCCCATTGTAAATGTATGAACGGTTTTCTTTCATTTTTGGCTTTTTTGTACATTGCCGAAGTTGAATTGGAACCTATTATTGGGAAACTATTGGTAGGAATGGAATCGATTGGTATAAAAACTTGGTCCCATAGATACAAACTTTTTATCCTGAATAGAAACAGGATCCTGTATATTTTTTCTAAAAACTGTGAACGCTAATCTTCATTAATTTAAAATCGAAGGAAGGTATTCTAAGGCCTTCTAATTACTTTAAATCTGGTAGCTGCCCTTACAGACCTAAAATAATTTCCCAAATAGATGTGGTACATAGTGGGTACTTAATAAATGTACGTACGACCTTTTTCACCTTCTTCACGCGGAAAGCTGATCGAGAGACCTGGCAACGAGGCGCCGCCGCCGAGCGGGCGAGGCGACCTCCGCGAGCTGGAAATGCATAACCGCTCGCGCTCGCGCATGTGTTGTACGTCACGGGGCAAATTTAATTGCACGCGCAACTCTAACAAGGAAGGTTAGGGTACCCAACTGTCCGACTTCGATTTGATTCATTTTGATATAATATAATGTTATAGAGTAGTCTAAAATAACGGACACGTATTTTTTTTGCTGCCCAAACTCAACCTGTTAGGAAAAAAAACCGGTGAAGTGCGAGTCGGACTCGCGCGCGAAGGGTTCCGTAAATCCGTACCATTATCAATTTATGATTAAAAAAATACAGTTAAATCAACCTACCTCAAAAACTATAGGAGATAATTTAATCAAACCAAAAATCGTTGATAGAGCTTATTAATGTGCATAACATATATTTTTTTTGAATCTTATATCGCGTAGTTTAAAAAGTAGAGGGGGGGGGGACACATTTTTCAGACTTTGAGAGCTGATATCTCGAAAACGAATTGCTTAAATAAAAATGAGATGTAGGTATAATCCTTCATATCATTTTCAAAGACATTTATTTTTATGCCAATCGTGACAGATAAAAGACACTTTTTTCCCATAGTAAAATTATGAAACCAGTTTTCTTGAATCTTTGTCTTCTTTGTACATCGCCGTAAGGTGACCCCTAGGAAACTATTGGTACTGGATAGGAATGGAATCGATGGGCATAAAAAATAAAGGGAGATTTTTTTTTTAATTTTTCATACAATTTGATTGTGAATTTAAATTTTTGATTTGTGGCATTTCTAGCCGAAACATTTTTTTTGGTCCCTTACGAGCTTTTGGTCCTGAACAGAAACAGGATATATTGGCGTCAAAACAAAGTTTGTCTAAAATGACCATTTTCTCCCACCCTGTATGTTTTTTCAAAATGTGTAAACGCCAATCTTTATTAATTTAAAATCGAGGGAAAGTCTTTTAAGACTATTTTCGCGTAGCTACTCTGAATCTGGTAGTTGCCCTCACTGACCCAAAAATAATTTCCATCCGGTATACAATCTGTTACCGGCGTCCGGGTATTTTTAAAAACCGGTAATATGAGTTACCTACCGTACTATAGTGTTATTAAGTTCAATAATATACCTAAACAAACATTTTCAGTAGCCTTTGCCCAATGATTTGATGTATACAGTATGTTACCGGCGACCGGGCATTTATTAAAATGCGTAACATGGTTTGCCGGACTTTAAGCGTAGTAAGTGCAATAATATAACTAAACGTATTCAGTGGTGTGTGGCCAACGGTTGTATGTGTACAGTCTGATACCAGTAGGCAGTGATGATGGTTGCGTTTTTATTGTTTGTCGTAGTTTCTGTCACTTTTTAATATTAACGAGTGACACATGCCACGATAAACGCTGCACCATCAAAAGCCTCCAGATATAAATTGTCTGTAAGCTGTAAATGTTGGGGGTAGGGAGATGGTCACGTTCGGGTGTGCGTCGCTGTACTAACGGACGAAGCCTCAAGTCCGTCATACGCGTCCTTGTCGGCAGTAGGTCGAATCTGCCCCGTCTATTCTAATGGGTAGATCGCACCCCTCAGGCAATGCTGGTGACCATAACATAACATACATTTTTCAATGACATGTAAAAATGAATATTAGAGAGATAAATTCATATAGATACTTAAATACCTGGCTGCCTCCTAGCCACGACCAAGAAACAAATATTCGTGATAAATAAATACACAAATAATTTCCTCGCCGGTATTTGAACTCTAAACACTATACGTATAATTATGTATACCGAAATACGATTGAAAATAAGTTGCATATCGAAAATAAGTTGCAAGAGAAAGATGGCCGAAATTTTCATTTTTCGAAGTTCGCGATAAGCCTAGAGGATTAGCTAACTAAATACATATAATACTTACATGCAGCAACTAGACCATCATGGAGGCTTTTATTGTCACTGAGTAACGAGATGAAGATTTTAGAATTTATAAATAACGTGAGACTCTAACATATTTAAATATTTAGCAAACGGGTTACTCACGCAATTTATGTCGATACAAACATACATACATGTCCGGCAATTATCGACGTAAATTACGTGAATAACCCGTTTGCAAAATATTTAAATGATGATGATGATGATACCTAGATGAAGATTTTTGACAATGTCCTGAGCACTATTTAATTAAAAAATCTAACTAAAGAAATGTAACTCCAATAAAAGCCCGCTTGATGGTAACAGACTGTATGTATATCAGTTATCACTTGAAATGTAGTAATAAACTCAAATTTGTGCGCCTCCGTGCGACCGTACCTATGTACAGTCGACAAAAAATGTGTTCTACCACTTTTAGACTTTATTATGACTAATAATTCATCATCATCATAATCATCATCATATCAGCCGAAAGACTTCCACTGCTGAACGTAAGCCTCCCCCAAAGATTGCCACAATGACCTGTCCTGCGCCACCCGCATCCAGCGGGGTGAGGCGGGCGGCGACGGGTGGTGACGGGTGGCAGCGGGGATAGGCGGGCGGCGGCGACGGGAGGCGGGTGGCGGTGGGTGGCGGCGGGGGGAGGCGGGCGGCGACGGGTGGCGGGCGGCAGCGGGGGGAGGCGGGTGGCGACGGGGACGGTTGGTGACGGGTGGCAGCGGGGGAAGGCGGGTGGCGGCGGGCTGAGGCTGGAGATGGCGGGCGGCGACGGGTGACGTTGGGTGTCGACGGGTGGCAGTGGCGGGAGGTGGGTGGCAACGGGTGGCGGCCACGCAACGCGCACGTACACGCATCTGGTGTGACCCAGCCTTTATGATTGCACATAATTATAAATAGTACCAATTCTATCTTTAAAAATATTGCCACGTTTCATATAGTTGCTCAGGCATATACTATGCGAGTGTGCGAGCGGGAGGGCAGTAGGCGCGCGCGCCGTCACGTACAGGGCAACAGGAGCGGGGCCCGCGGGTGAATTCAGATTTTTTCCTAGGTTGATGCCCGATCTTATAAACTACAATCAATTTCATTAATAAATTACCATCCAATTTTTTTTGTGCTTACGATAATTAAATGGCGGCAAATTTAAAATTTCAAACAGACGAATACGGGTGCATGTGAGGTATTTCTGGAATTATACGTTGCACTGGATGGATGGAAGGCGGCCACTTCATTTTGTCTTTCCTTTATACGTAATTTCCTACGGAGTTAATATTCTATACTTAAAATACCTAAATATATTAATATTTGTAAACTATGTACGATTAATATAATTATTAATAATCGTATTTTTTTCAACAATGTTGAATTCGAACGTAGGAATGGAACATTATCGTCGAAAGTCAAATGGAATAAAAAAAAAATGGTTTGGTAGAATAACCTCGCCAATCTCGCCATAGTTCTTCGGTAAATTTGTTGCCAGCTGTAGCTACTGGCTAAGTGGCAAGTTGGCAACGTCGCTCGTTCGTTCGCTCGCAGTGGTGATTCTATTTTGCAAGTTACCTATTCGGCTATATGTAGACTATAATGTAATACTTATTATGATTATACGAGGGGCCGCACATAGTGTGCCACTAAGAGGGATAGACATAGTCACTTACTACTAAGAAGATACTTGTGTGTGTGGCACTTAGACTTAGCATCTAACACACACACACACACAAAAAATAGTGGCACAGTGATAAGGACGGACGATTATCGTTCCTTTTCACTTCCACTAGTAAAAAGTTTCATAAGACCATCCCTTTCGTTCTTGCTATTATTATTACGTTGTCAAATCCATATCCATATTCTAAATCCATGTGATTATAGCATGATTATAGGTATTTCAAAACTTGACGCTTCAATCATGATATTTATGATGGTGAAATTTGTACCGTGATTTATAATACGAGATACGAGTTATTACTATTACCAGTGGCGGCTGTAGGCGCTGCACTACCTACCATAAAATTTGACAGAATCGTCATCAATATTCATTTTTAAATACTCCACGACATTTCTATATTTTTGTTTTCATATAAATACCTAACTATAACTATAGTGGACACCACGCCACTACCGTTCCCGCAGTTCTTAAATTTCGCGCCGTGAGCATATTTTTGGGATTTTTATTTTTGCTGGTGCAAATATCGAATTTGACGGAAATGAGCCTATGATAGGCAACAGAGATTCAGGAGCGTATATTTAGGGATTTGCTAAACATCTAATAATTCATTTGGTGTTAAACCGTATCTCGAGCTCTATCTAAATCTACATATTAGCATCATCAGCCCTTCCGCGAAAATCGAAATCCGCAAATTTCGAGGATTAGTCCCGCTCATTGCCCGCTCACGACACCTTCGTTGGAGTGACAGAGAAAAATCTTCGAAATTTACGAATTTCGATTTCCGCGAACTTCGAAATCAGCAAATTTTGGGGATTTGTTGCTGTCCTAATCAATTCAAGACGCCTTTGTTGAAATAACAGAGCTAGATGTTCTAAATTTACGGTTTTCGGAGTCTGTGGTAGGCTTTTTACTTAAAGTGCCAAAGACACGATGTATGTTTACAAATTTCGATAGTTATGGAAGATTGGAGTGACAAAGAAAAATACTCGAAATTTACGAATTTCGTTTTTCGCGGTAGGGCCACAGGGCTTTATTTGCGGTTTTACACTTATATTCGCATCCTCTCTTATATTTTTGTGCAAAATTGATTTTAGTGACATCTATGGCCTCTTTTGTCCTAAACGGATCTATCCATTTAATGTTTTACTCCGATAGCAAGCTAAAATTCAATGACGAGATCATTAATCTATTGCACGATAGATGGCGTTTAAATGAATCAATGCTAATAAATTTAAAATCTTCATACATATATTTCTATTGTTAAAATGATTTTCTTTGCTACGATATGTTAATTCAATTAAAAATATATATTGTCAGATACTGAGAGGGGAGAATATAAGCAGTCAAAATACGTTTATGTGCCAATGGCGCACGCGGCGCCATCTGTTAACGTTTTTGAAAAAGAATTTAGAGTTGTATGGGGCGAACAGTCTATGTATAAGTTAGTCTATGGCTAAGCATACAGGTCGCCACCACCTGCGACATGTCTCACCCCGGGCTGGCGTGCGCGGCCGAGTGCAGGTGCAGGCGCAGGCCGCGCGGCGCCACGGCGGCGGCGAGGCCGCAGGGCCGGCACCGACAGGTCACCTGCGACATGTCTCACCCCGGGCTGGCGTGCGCGGCCGAGTGCAGGTGCAGGCGCAGGCCGCGCGGCGCCACGGCGGCGGCGAGGTCGCAGGGCCGGCACCGGCAGGTCACCTGCGACATGTCTCACCCCGGGCTGGCGAGCGCGGCGGCCGAGTGCAGGTGCAGGCGCAGGCCGCGCGGCGCCACGGCGGCGGCGAGGCCGCAGGGCCGGCACCGGCAGGTCACCTGCGACATGTCTCACCCCGGGCTGGCGTGCGCGGCCGAGTGCAGGTGCAGGCGCAGGCCGCGCGGCGCCACGGCGGCGGCGAGGTCGCAGGGCCGGCACCGGCAGGTCACCTGCGACATGTCTCACCCCGGGCTGGCGAGCGCGGCGGCCGAGTGCAGGTGCAGGCGCAGGCCGCGCGGCGCCACGGCGGCGGCGAGGCCGCAGGGCCGGCACCGGCAGGTCACCTGCGACATGTCTCACCCCGGGCTGGCGAGCGCGGCGGCCGAGTGCAGGTGCAGGCGCAGGCCGCGCGGCGCCACGGCGGCGGCGAGGCCGCAGGGCCGGCACCGGCAGGTCACCTGCGACATGTCTCACCCCGGGCTGGCGTGCGCGGCCGAGTGCAGGTGCAGGCGCAGGCCGCGCGGCGCCACGGCGGCGGCGAGGTCGCAGGGCCGGCACCGGCAGGTCACCTGCGACATGTCTCACCCCGGGCTGGCGAGCGCGGCGGCCGAGTGCAGGTGCAGGCGCAGGCCGCGCGGCGCCACGGCGGCGGCGAGGCGCGCGCGCAGGGCCGGCACGCGGCGCGCATTCACCACCAGACGGAGAAGGTCGCGCGCACGTACCACTACCACCTGCATAGTGCATGGTCATAATCGTCAGACACGGAAATGGTGAAGCAATTTTGTTTTCAGAAACGATTGTCAGCCTCCGTAGCCTAGTTGGTAGTAACCCTGTCTACGAAGCCGGAAGTTCCGGATTCGAATCCCAGCGAGGGCATTATTTGTGTATTTATTTATCACAACCATTTGTTCCTTGGTCATGGCTGTGTATGTATTTAAGTATCTATATCTATCTATTTATTATATTTATCGTCGCTTGGTACTCACAACACAAGCCTTAATTGTGTTTACCGTGGGACTAGGTCGATTTGTGTAAGATGTCCCAAGATATTTATTTATTTTATTTATTTATTCCGAGCAAAAAATAAAGTGCATTTCCGTTGCTTGTGATAATTTTACTCAGAATATTGGAGATCTCCAAGGGGCTTTTCGGAAATTACTGAATAGTGTTTCTTTTTTGGAAATTATAACTCTATACACTATTATTCAATATAATATGATTACATTCCATCTACTCGAATTTTAAAACACTTACCTCGACTAATAAATCACTGTATCGTTCAGGATCTCCAGAATTATTAGCTCGGATAATTAATCTGAAAAAAATCAATCATTTCCCATGAAAAATTCAACTAACTTTGTGATATATAAGTATATAGCAAAGAATTAGTGTGTGCCATCTGATGGTTAATATACTTCTATAAATTTGCCACCTTTCGCTACTGATCTGATTGTCATATTAACAACATTTATTTGAATCCTAAAGTGCTTACCGGAATATCCCATCAGCATAATGTATGAGGTTCTTCATGATCCTCAGTTCTCCCGTGCTGTTGTTGAGCGCCACCACGTCGGAGACGTTGTTGGACGACCGCGATCGGATCGGAGACTCGAAGCTCATGTTCACAAATCTGCAATATAAATAATTTGAAGGGAAGGAAAAAACATGTCTAGTTCCATTAAAATTAAAGTCGTTTTTCCTTCTGAAGTTTGAATTGACTAGACATGGTTTTTTTCCGTGGACCCTTAATTTATGGCCTTAATTGTCTCACATTGCATCACATCATCAGCCTATCTGAGTCCACTGCTGGACGTGGGCCTCTCCTATTAACTTAGCGTATAGACGCATTAGGAGGTACATGCCTTTAATCGCCACGCTGGGCAAGCGGATTGGCGTTCGCAGTAATGTATCATTATGATGACGGACCATCATCGATCGTCTATTAAAGAATGGTCAGTGACACCCTAAGTTGACTCTTACGACACCCGCGGAAAGAGGGTAGTGACGAATGTATTCTTATTTCTACTGTCGTCACCACACGGCAAACACGGCTTAGTTGTTTGTATGCAACTTTCTAACCTCCAAATCCTTAAAACTGCTTTGCTCATACCAAATTTTTTTTTTTATGTGACGAAGGTAGACAACTGAGCTCTCAGCTCTGGGAACTGGGCTCAGGGAACTGAGGCTCATGGACATAGTGACCAAAAACCGCCTATGCGCTGCCTACCCCGAGGGCTTAGATGGATTGCTTCTATGCCAGTCCATGATCAGTTTTATCCATTAATCGCGTCATTTTAGCACTTGCATACTTTTCATTGTCACTTACTTGTACAAAATGGGCAAAGCGTCAGGATCTTTGTCAGTGGCTTTGACAGTAGCTATGACAGTGTCAATGGGCACATTGAGGCGCACTCCGACTGTCATGTTGGTGCTCTCGAATTGAGGCAGGTGGTCGTCTATGTCCAATATCTTGATTAGGACTTGCGTCTCTGAGGGGTCCTGTAAACAAATCCAAGATAAACGGCAAACATAGTACCTAGAGTATTAGCTTACAAAATACGTACTGACTTATACGTAATGCACTGAGCATGAATATCTTTACCAGTCAATATTGTCAACATTCATCGCCAGCGTGAAAGGTGGCTTTTTATAGAGCACGGAGGTCTATGACAGATTTGAAACATTATCATAAAATCATCACCGATTATTAGTCGATATACTGGAATATCAACCTCATGTAGAGATAAAAGCTTACCAATCGATTATAAGCCTTGCTCAGTCTCGGCTGGGTGCCGTACTTAAAGTCGGCTGGGTGCCGTACTTGGAGACCTTGTACATCTCCAAACGTGCATTATATTATGTTATTATTATATACCTATTCGGAGAGAAACCTTACTTCTCTATAAATTATTACTTATAAATGTTGTGACTTTTAGAGACTTTACATCTCTTGTTATTATTATTATATTTCAATTTGTTTAAATCAATTTTATGTTTTTTTTTTTTAATGCATGTTAGTTGTAAGATGTACCATCATTGTTTGAAAAAATTATTCCCGCCAAGTTTCTTACCGGTTCTTCTTGGGTCAGCGGTGTAGGGTTCGAACCGGAAGTAGTTTTCATATCTAGACGATTCAAAAGAGTTTGTTGCTATTCCAATTTGAATAAAGAATTATTTGACTTTGACTTTGACTTTGAAAGCATTTGACAGTGAACTCATCAAAATCCTGGCGATCTCGTCCCTGTCCAAGCGAGCAGCTGGCCAGCTGCCTTAATGACTGCCTTAATGTCGTTCGTGCGCTCGAGTTTGACCAGACCATCAATGCCCGCTGGAACAACCTGATTAAACAACTTACCAATCGATTATAAGCTTTGCTCAGTCTCGGCTACGTCCCATACTTGAAGCATTTGACAGTGATCAGAATCCTAGCGATCTGTTCCCTGTCCAAGAGGGCCGCTGCCTTAATGACGGCCTTGCTGTCGTTGGTGCGTTCGAGTTTGACCAGACCATCATTGCCCGCTGAAACAACCTCATTAAAAAACTTACCAATCGATTATAAGCCTTGCTCAGTCCTCGGCTGGCTCCCGTACTTGAAGCATTTGACAGTGATCAGAATCCTGGCGATTTCTTCCCTGTCCAAGCGGGCTGCTACCTTAATGACTGCCTTGCTGTCGTTAGTGCGCTCAAGTTTGACCAGATCATCATTGCCCGCTGGAACAACCTCATTAAAAAACTTACCAATCGATTATAAGCCTTGCTCAGTCTCGGCTGCGTCCAGTACTTGAAGCATTTGACAGTGATCAGAATCCTGGCGATCTGTTCCCTGTCCATGCGGGCTGCTGCCTTAATGATAGCCCTGCTGTCGTTCGTCCGCTCGAGTTTCACGAGACCGAGGTCATTGCCCGCTGGAACATCAACCTCATTAAAATCTATCGTGAAACAATACCGCTAAAATAATTAAACGGTCAAACTGGCGTATATTTAATAGTCACTACGCGCAATAGTACTCTTTTGGAGAGCCTAGATATCCATTATCAAGTTCTGCGCGCCGCAAGAATAAGCGCCTAACTCATAACCGCGCCGCAGCGCAGCAACTTTGGTGCCGATAACATCTTACGACGCAAATTATTTGAGATATAGAATGTTCTTATAAATTATAGAAAACATATCTGTTACTGTTACCTTTTATACATTCCCGTTTTCTATTTTTTATACAGTTACAATAAATATAATATTTTACCTCCACTTATCCTATTATACTGTCATTTAGAGGAAGAACTGAATTTACACACTTTATTTTAACAAGGCAACTGGAATATCCAGAATCTTAGAAAAAGTATAAGTAATATCGTACCAGTGATGGCATAGTCGATGGCAGCATTCTCATCGATGTCCTCATCTATCGCTTTCAGTTCTCCAATCACCGTGCCGACTGGTATCTCTTCTTTAGTCGTCAGAAGAACTGGGGGGTCGTCCTGAAAAAAAATCAACTCTTGATCCATGAACCTCTTATGACGCCCCACATTGACGTTACAAAATGTTATAAAGGGTGACAAAAACATAAGTACATTCCCGTTGACAGTGAGGTTTTGACCAAGAAAAAACGATTTGTGATAAACACACAAAAAATTGTCTCGTCGAGATTCGAACCCGGAACCTCCAGCTTGGGCAGCATCAACTGAGCAGAGCTACAAAGGTCAACAATGAAAGCCCACCGAGCACCGCGTACATCGTAAGTTTCAAGTATTTGTTTTCTTCACTCACACCAATGATGCCTTCGTTGGAGTGACAGAGACGGGCGCGCGAGTTAGAACTTCGTGGTGATGTTAAAATCAAACTTACCAAATTCCTAGCGAAATGTGGTTTATGGTCGTCCACATCAGTGACAGAAACGGTGACAATCCTGGTAGTCTGTTGCGGAGGGGAACCTCGGTCCGTGACCAGAAGCACCAGTGTATACGAGGCTTTACGCTCCCGGTCTAGAGACAGGCGGGTTGTGATCAAACCAGATTGAGGGTCTGAAAAAAAAACAAAATTTTGAAATAAGAACATGTGACAATATGCGTTTCGTCAGGAGAGTTACTCAACTATTAGCAATAGTCAACATCAGCATCAGCGACCAGCGTTAGAGCCAGAGTTGGGCATTATCTAGATATTATTTTAAATAAAATCATCTCAAATTTTATTTGAAGATAATTCATTTGCAAATATTTTAGTTGTCAACTCTTTTATTTAGATAAATTATCTAGATGAAGATAACGGGCCTCGTTTGTTCTTGAAGTAAGCTCAGATAAAACGTCAGGTCAAACCGTCACTATGACATTGCTCATTAAAGTAAACTTAAGTAAAGATAATTCATCTTTTATTTCAAACGTCAAATAAATTATTTAGATAAACGTTGATTCATCTAGATAAATTCAAAATAACAAATGAAGGATTATTTAGTTATTTAAATGAAAGATGATTTAGTTATCGATCCGGTTATTTGTAAAAAGATAATTTTTGCCCAACTCTGGTTAGAGCAGCCGCCCAGATAGGACTGGTATCGGTCTGTCAGGAGAGTTACTCAGCCATGGCAAAAGCTTTAGCGTCAGCTAGCGTTTGACTATTGATTGGAGTAGAGCTGCTGCCCTGCTGGGGCTATTAGTACCGGGTAAGTCAGGAGTCAGGACGGTTATTCACCAATAGCAAACGCATAACATCAGCTTTCGACTCTTCGATGGAGTAGAGCAGACAGCCAGACAAATCTATTAATTCTGGTCTGTCAGGAGAGTTACTCACCAATAGCAAAAGCTTTAGCGTCAGCGTTTGACTGTTGGATGGAGTAGAGCAGCCGCCCTGACGGCTGCGTGGGGTCATCGGGGTCACTTGCCACTACTTGGTACACTGGCGAGCCAATAGTTGCGTTCTGAAATATTGTAGCGGCGTTTAGAACTTAGGTAAATTTTAATTTCACTCTCGTTAAAGACTTATTCATCAATCAAGAAGCGTCTTATAAACTTACTCTTTTTCCGTGGACTATACTTTCATTCCCTTAATTTTAAGTTGGATACAGATAGGTACTGCGGGAATCCATAGATGTAGGTTCGAGTTCCATGTCAACCACGGTTGTTCACGGTTCATTTCATTGCTCTGGGAATCTAAATGCAATTCATGTTTACTGATGAAAAATTAAATGTAAGCCCTCCTCTGAATAGACTCCAAAATAAAAAGTAAGTGTATCAACGCTACGGCCGTCGCCGCCCGTAGCTCCGATTAGAGGTCAGAACGGATCCGTATAGTTTCTAAGTACACTTACCTCGCTCACGCTAAGTTGCTCGCCAGATGCTGGTCGTATAAAG
>JALPQI010001129.1:0-138555 GCA_025490895.1 Thaumatotibia leucotreta | reverse complement strand
ACAATGGTTTTTCATAGTTACCTTCCTGTGTACAATAGGAAATTTTCTGTAAATGATTAAGTATGCAATCAATTTTGGTATCCTGTCCATATTATTGCGAAAAATGACGCCCATTTGTCCGATCTCTGCTCATAAATAATAACGCTGTTATCTTTCAGATAAAATAAAACTTCTTTATCAATATGGATTTATTATGTAATCGTGTCCAGTTTCCGCCACTGGTATGTCCATGTTAGGGACTGAACCGAGTGCTATGTTGTAGAAACCGTGCGAGGTGGAGGTGGGGTGCGTGACGGAGGAGGGGCGCGTGTGGGTGTCCCGCGCGGGGCGCCGCGGCGCTGGTGCGCGACGCGCTGGCGCTGCTCACGGCCGGGCCCTACCGCCGCCCACTGCCCCGCCCGCGCCGCCCGCGCCGCCCGCGCAGCCGCACACGCTGTACATCGTGCGCACGCTGTCCGGCGACTGGTGAGTGTGTACCGAGCCCGCGTGGCTGGCGCTGCTCACGGCCGGGCCCTACCGCCGCCCACTGCCCGCCGCGCCGCCCGCGCCGCCCGCGCAGCCGCACACGCTGTACATCGTGCGCACGCTGTCCGGCGACTGGTGAGTCTGTACCGAGCCCGCGTGGCTGGCGCTGCTCACGGCCGGGCCCTACCGCCGCCCACTGCCCGCCGCGCCGCCCGCGCCGCCCGCGCAGCCGCACACGCTGTACATCGTGCGCACGCTGTCCGGCGACTGGTGAGTCTGTGTACCGAGCCCGCGTGGCTGGCGCTGCTCACGGCCGGGCCCTACCGCCGCCCACTGCCCGCCGCGCCGCCCGCGCCGCCCGCGCAGCCGCACACGCTGTACATCGTGCGCACGCTGTCCGGCGACTGGTGAGTCTGTGTACCGAGCCCGCGTGGCTGGCGCTGCTCACGGCCGGGCCCTACCGCCGCCCACTGCCCGCCGCGCCGCCCGCGCCGCCCGCGCAGCCGCACACGCTGTACATCGTGCGCACGCTGTCCGGCGACTGGTGAGTCTGTGTACCGAGCCCGCGTGGCTGGCGCTGCTCACGGCCGGGCCCTACCGCCGCCCACTGCCCGCCGCGCCGCCCGCGCCGCCCGCGCAGCCGCACACGCTGTACATCGTGCGCACGCTGTCCGGCGACTGGTGAGTCTGTACCGAGCCCGCGTGGCTGGCGCTGCTCACGGCCGGGCCCTACCGCCGCCCACTGCCCGCCGCGCCGCCCGCGCCGCCCGCGCAGCCGCACACGCTGTACATCGTGCGCACGCTGTCCGGCGACTGGTGAGTCTGTGTACCGAGCCCGCGTGGCTGGCGCTGCTCACGGCCGGGCCCTACCGCCGCCCACTGCCCGCCGCGCCGCCCGCGCCGCCCGCGCAGCCGCACACGCTGTACATCGTGCGCACGCTGTCCGGCGACTGGTGAGTGTGTACCGAGCCCGCGTGGCTGGCGCTGCTCACGGCCGGGCCCTACCGCCGCCCACTGCCCGCCGCGCCGCCCGCGCCGCCCGCGCAGCCGCACACGCTGTACATCGTGCGCACGCTGTCCGGCGACTGGTGAGTGTGTACCGAGCCCGCGTGGCTGGCGCTGCTCACGGCCGGGCCCTACCGCCGCCCACTGCCCGCCGCGCCGCCCGCGCCGCCCGCGCAGCCGCACACGCTGTACATCGTGCGCACGCTGTCCGGCGACTGGTGAGTGTGTACCGAGCCCGCGTGGCTGGCGCTGCTCACGGCCGGGCCCTACCGCCGCCCACTGCCCGCCGCGCCGCCCGCGCCGCCCGCGCAGCCGCACACGCTGTACATCGTGCGCACGCTGTCCGGCGACTGGTGAGTGTGTACCGAGCCCGCGTGGCTGGCGCTGCTCACGGCCGGGCCCTACCGCCGCCCACTGCCCGCCGCGCCGCCCGCGCCGCCCGCGCAGCCGCACACGCTGTACATCGTGCGCACGCTGTCCGGCGACTGGTGAGTCTGTGTACCGAGCCCGCGTGGCTGGCGCTGCTGAAAGTCCTTAAACAAAAAAGTGCCACTTTGTTCCCTTCTAGCAGGGAAGAAAAGGCCCGTATTGCAATAGGTGGTGTGAATATTTTCACCGGTTTTGGGTACATTTAGAAATCTTCATTGAAGTTTGAGGTCTTGATATTATGATATATAACCGACAAATTGTTGTAGGGTCCGCTGCACCGTCATCAGCGGGCTCGACGGCGAAGGCACGGTGCGCACGCAGCTGGTGGACAGCGGCCGCGTGCTGCGCGCGCCGCTGTCGTCGCTCGTGCCGCTCGCCGCCTTCAGCCCCGCACTCGACGCCTACCCGCACCAGGTACCTACTACTGTACAGTTGACGGCTCGACGGCGAGGGCACGGTGCGCACTCGACGCCTACCCGCACCAGGAAATGAATCGTGGCGCGTAGCCGCAAACGCGAGCGTGGACTACACTCGCGATCGCGGCTTAACGCCGTGATTCGCTCACGAGTGGAGAGGTGCCTTCAATTTTGCTTTCTCGTGGCTGTCAAGCACGTGTGACGTCACTGAAAGATGATTGGCTTTTCTACTTTCAATTTCAATTGTACATCAATGTTATTTGTTAAAATACCAAACTGAAAATTATTTTAATAAAGCAGAAGTCTTCATTTTATAGGATTTTATATAAATTAATCTTCAGAATCTGGCATGCTTCCGTATTCTAACAGAGAATTTGTGGTTTGCCAGGCAAAGCAAGTGCGGCTAGGGTCAGCGGAGCGCGCGGCGCACGGCATGGTGCCGCGGCTGCGCGAGCTGCTGCTCGACGCGCGAGTACTGTGCCGCGCGCTGCCCGCGCCCGCCGCGCCCGCCGTGCCGCACGTCGAGCTGTTCGTGCGCACCGGCCCGCAGAACATCCTCGCCTCCGTCAACAACGCCATCCTCATGGAGTACGAGTACTTGCAGCCGTGAGTATCGACCGCGGCGCCCGGCTGCCGCTCGACGCGCGAGTACTGTGCCGCGCGCTGCCCGCGCCCGCCGCGCCCGCCGTGCCGCACGTCGAGCTGTTCGTGCGCACCGGCCCGCAGAACATCCTCGCCTCCGTCAACAACGCCATCCTCATGGAGTACGAGTACTTGCAGCCGTGAGTATCGACCGCGGCGCCCGGCTGCCGCTCGACGCGCGAGTACTGTGCCGCGCGCTGCCCGCGCCCGCCGCGCCCGCCGTGCCGCACGTCGAGCTGTTCGTGCGCACCGGCCCGCAGAACATCCTCGCCTCCGTCAACAACGCCATCCTCATGGAGTACGAGTACTTGCAGCCGTGAGTATCGACCGCGGCGCCCGGCTGCCGCTCGACGCGCGAGTACTGTGCCGCGCGCTGCCCGCGCCCGCCGCGCCCGCCGTGCCGCACGTCGAGCTGTTCGTGCGCACCGGCCCGCAGAACATCCTCGCCTCCGTCAACAACGCCATCCTCATGGAGTACGAGTACTTGCAGCCGTGAGTATCGACCGCGGCGCCCGGCTGCCGCTCGACGCGCGAGTACTGTGCCGCGCGCTGCCCGCGCCCGCCGCGCCCGCCGTGCCGCACGTCGAGCTGTTCGTGCGCACCGGCCCGCAGAACATCCTCGCCTCCGTCAACAACGCCATCCTCATGGAGTACGAGTACTTGCAGCCGTGAGTATCGACCGCGGCGCCCGGCTGCCGCTCGACGCGCGAGTACTGTGCCGCGTTGTGAAAAATGTTGTCTCTAGCTTTGCAGAGAGCGACCAACCTTTTTCTTGTCAGTCTGAGTTAAACTTTAACATAGTCGCTCGGTCAGTTTTCTCTTCAAATTCGAAACCATAGATAACCTCAACGACCGCACACATGTGTAAAATTTAATATTGCCGCGCGAAACAACTCAATAGTATCGATTCTTACCAAATTCATCGTAAAGGTCCCAGAAGTTTTTTCTATAATAGTCACTATTTTTGGTGACAAGGTAACCGATTTTTTTTTGTTTTATTGTTGTCCCTAGAGCAAATGTTGTTCAATATCACTAATAGGTTCAGGTTTAATGTATCACGTCTTTGTAATCACGTGTACAATAATTATAGGGAAAAATTAAAAGACGAGAAGGAAGAAAAAGGAGTGCAGAACCACGTGGAAGCGTTGCACCGTAAGAAGGAGCGCATCTTCCGGTCGTCGTCGACGGGCGAGCCCGAGCGCGCCGGCGCGCTGCCCGCGCCCAAGCTGCCCACTCCGGGCAAGTGTTTCGATGTCTACATCGCCATGGCGGCTAACCCGTGGAACTTTGTGGTGAGCACACTGCCTAGCTATAAACGCGGTGTCCTAGGTGAGCGGTTCCCTTGCGTCGACGCGATACGATAAAAATCATCCAGCCAGGTAATACAAGTGTCCTGTGACCCGGCGTACGGGCGAGCCCGAGCGCGCCGGCGCGCTGCCCGCGCCCAAGCTGCCCACTCCGGGCAAGTGCTTCGATGTCTACATCGCCATGGCCGCTAACCCGTGGAACTTTGTGGTGAGCACACTGCCTAGCGGTAAACGCGGTGTTCTAGGTGAGCGGTTCCCTTGCGTCGACGCGACACGATAAAATCATCCAGCCGCCAGCTAATACAAGTGTCCTACGTGACCCGGCGTACGGGCGAGCCCGAGCGCGCCGGCGCGCTGCCCGCGCCCAAGCTGCCCACTCCGGGCAAGTGTTTCGATGTCTACATCGCCATGGCGGCTAACCCGTGGAACTTTGTGGTGAGCACACTGCCTAGCTATAAACGCGGTGTCCTAGGTGAGCGGTTCCCTTGCGTCGACGCGATACGATAAAAATCATCCAGCCAGGTAATACAAGTGTCCTGTGACCCGGCGTACGGGCGAGCCCGAGCGCGCCGGCGCGCTGCCCGCGCCCAAGCTGCCCACTCCGGGCAAGTGCTTCGATGTCTACATCGCCATGGCCGCTAACCCGTGGAACTTTGTGGTGAGCACACTGCCTAGCGGTAAACGCGGTGTTCTAGGTGAGCGGTTCCCTTGCGTCGACGCGACACGATAAAATCATCCAGCCGCCAGCTAATACAAGTGTCCTACGTGACCCGGCGTACGGGCGAGCCCGAGCGCGCCGGCGCGCTGCCCGCGCCCAAGCTGCCCACTCCGGGCAAGTGTTTCGATGTCTACATCGCCATGGCGGCTAACCCGTGGAACTTTGTGGTGAGCACACTGCCTAGCTATAAACGCGGTGTCCTAGGTGAGCGGTTCCCTTGCGTCGACGCGATACGATAAAAATCATCCAGCCAGGTAATACAAGTGTCCTGTGACCCGGCGTACGGGCGAGCCCGAGCGCGCCGGCGCGCTGCCCGCGCCCAAGCTGCCCACTCCGGGCAAGTGCTTCGATGTCTACATCGCCATGGCCGCTAACCCGTGGAACTTTGTGGTGAGCACACTGCCTAGCGGTAAACGCGGTGTTCTAGGTGAGCGGTTCCCTTGCGTCGACGCGACACGATAAAATCATCCAGCCGCCAGCTAATACAAGTGTCCTACGTGACCCGGCGTACGGGCGAGCCCGAGCGCGCCGGCGCGCTGCCCGCGCCCAAGCTGCCCACCCCGGGCAAGTGCTTCGATGTCTACATCGCCATGGCGGCTAACCCGTGGAACTTTGTGGTGAGCACACTGTCTAGCGCTTAACGCGGTGTCCTAGGTGAGCGGTTCCCTTGCGAACACGACGCGACACGATAGAATCGTTCAGCCGGCAGCTAATACAAGTGTCCTACGTGACCCGGCGTACGGGCGAGCCCGAGCGCGCCGGCGCGCTGCCCGCGCCCAAGCTGCCCACTCCGGGCAAGTGCTTCGACGTCTACGTCGCCATGGCGGCTAACCCGTGGAACTTTGTGGTGAGCACACTGCCTAGCGCTTAACGCGGTGTCCTAGGTGAGCGGTTCCCTTGCGAACGCGACGCGACACGATAGAATCGTTCAGCCGGCAGCTAATACAAGTGTCCTACGTGACCCGGCGTACGGGCGAGCCCGAGCGCGCCGGCGCGCTGCCCGCGCCCAAGCTGCCCACTCCGGGCAAGTGCTTCGACGTCTACATCGCCATGGCGGCTAACCCGTGGAACTTTGTGGTGAGCACACTGCCTAGCGCTTAACGCGGTGTCCTAGGTGAGCGGTTCCCTTGCGAACGCGACGCGACTCGATAAAATCATCCAGCCGCCAGCTAATACAAGTGTCCTACGTGACCCGGCGGACGGGCGAGCCCGAGCGCGCCGGCGCGCTGCCCACTCCGGGCAAGTGCTTCGACGTCTACGTCGCCATGGCGGCTAACCCGTGGAACTTTGTGGTGAGCACACTGCCTAGCGCTTACAGGTGTAGTGAGAAATTACTTGCCTTCGGAAACGTCCGTAAACACATGCTGTTTCAGGCAGTGTCACCGAGTCTGACTGAAGTAGCATGACAGCTATTACTGTCAGTCTCAGTGAGATAGACTGAAACAGCATGACGTTGACGAACGTTTCCGAAGGCAAGTCATTTCTCACTACATCTGTAACGCGGTGTCCTAGGTGAGCGGTTCCCTTGCGAACGCGACGCGACTCGATAAAATCATCCAGCCGCCAGCTAATACAAGTGTATTGCGTGACCCGGCGTACGGGCTACGCAACGCGACGCGATGCGAACGCGATCAGTTGATTCATATTTTCGCGCGACAAGACGTTTACTCGTTTTATTTATTGAAAATGTCCGATCTATAGGACTTTTCGCGTGCACGTAGGACAAGGCCATCTTATCACATCGCGTCGCAAACATTCGCGACTTCGTTGCATCGAATCGCGTCGCTTTCAATCGCCTACGTAGGACATAGCCTAAATAGCCTTACACATTCGACACCGGCAGCGCAACGTCTGTGATCAACAAAATCTTACTCCTATGCTAGTGTCACACGTGTCATCAAAATAACCATATTCCTATGCCTCTCTAGCATAAATCAAGTTCTTAAAAGCCAGTGGCATAAAAAAACGAACAATTTTAACAGAAGTGTTACTCCAGAGTCCAGATATTTTTTACTTTCCCAAAATAGTCATTGCGGGAAAACGGGTTTTAATAAACTTCGTTTCATGGGCACTGGCTGTTGTCAGCTGTATAGTATAGACTGTTCGTATGGTATAGGAAGTATAGCAAGTAATGGGATGGGATGTGTCTCATCTTAACCCTCTCGTATAATCATACTACATAGTGATAATATAAACAGTGACTGCTATGACTCATGAGGCAAACGAAACATGAGAACTAATGTAAACCTTGTAATCCTGAACATTACGTAGAGGTCCTCAAAATACCTTAACATAAAGTGATCTGATATTCCCTTTCAGCGCCAATTTCCCTTCCCACTAAATGTCATGACTGCTCAAACCTTCGTGTTATGTATTCTTTGTAATTCATACTGAGTAAGCTATATAATTAGCTCATTTATGCAAAGAACAATTTGTGCATCTGATTTTGAGATTATTTTAAGCACCAAGCGTAGCAGGGGCTTATTATGTTGCGAAAGAACTCTAAATAAAACATAGCTCTTGTTACTAGGTTCAACCTAACGGCACTAGGAATACGCTACAAACGATGATGGCGTCGTTGCAAGCGGAGTGCCCAAAGATGACTGAAGCAGATGCTCCGAATAAACCGGCCAACGGAGAACTGTACACCGTGTATTATGAAAAGGATTCTTCCTGGTATAGGTATGTCATAATATTCAATCCACTACCTGTCTTCATTAAAAGCTGGAACTTGTTGTGTTCGTATTGTACTTATTGTATCAAGTTTTGCAAATCAAAATCAGCAATGCGCCTTTTCTTTACTTACTGAAGGTGCGGTTAAACTAAAAGAGCATTCTAACCTCCCACTCTACGAAATTCGATCGGTAAACAAAGCGTGATTGCTTGATTTCGTAGAACGGGCGCTAGAACAGCGAAGTTCTTTTGGTTTAAACGCACCTTTATTCAATGCATTACATAACCTCATTATAAGCCGTACGTACACGTGTTCTGTTTGTAAATAAATGGATCCACACTGTTCGCGCTGCCCCGGGATGCTGCTCGTTTTGTGTAGATCCTGTTAGCCAAGTAAAGGTCTCTGCCCACTAGACCGTAGCATACCATGACCGTAGCATGAACGTATCAGACAAAAAAATATTCTTTGTATGGAAAAGTATGAGACTATGCCCACTAGGACGTTCCGGCGCCGACCAACACCGTCGCGTGCCATGCACGGACCGGCAAGAATTGTCGTCGAGAATATTTTGCCGGCCCCGACACGCTACGTGCATGGCACGCAACGTTGCCGGTACGGTGTGCGCAGGCGGCGAAACGGTGAGCATACGGGTTCGATTTACATTTTTGTATTGTATTTACAATTTTTATCCAAAACTCTCCAAATTGTTCACTTGGGATAGTGAGTAATCATTTTCTTATGGCGAAACAACGCAAACAATATCAGCATCGCTATTTTCCAAAAAAAAAACTTACTTAATTGATTGTAAACCCGCAAACCGAAGATTTTCATCGAGATCGAAAAATATTACTTCGTTTCTTACAAACAAAATAATTAAAAGAAATATCAATTTTGAAACAGTCGTATAACTTAACGAATTTATCCAAATAGATTGCACAATTTGTTTCTTTTTTTACATGGTAAGAACCATGCTTTTGATGTAGCCTTCTAAAATAATTTTTATTGGTTTTAGATTTTTATTACAATATGTACACAAAATCGATATAATCTTTTTTTTCGAAAAACCTATGCTCTTTAGCAGTTGCTCCATTGTTATTTAAAATTAATTATTGTTCCAAAACTATTAGAGGACGTAAAAATAATCAAACAAAACCAGTACTTGACGGAGTCACATTAACAATCATGACAAGAACATATGTAATGTACTCTCATAAATCTATAGACAATATATTTACCAATTCCAAGAAGTTTTAGTTTAATATCATAGATTACACTTATCAGTGTCTAGGTTACCTAGACATTGATAAGTGTAATTTAATACTATAATAATATTAATGATAATTAAACACATTCCGCCATATAAATGTATAAGTACCTAGCATAACTGACGATTCGAAAGTGCTTGTTTAGCAACACCCTACTCAATAAATAATTTTTGACTTGACTTGACTCAGTAACGACTCTAGTACTTCAATGGATTTCGATCGCAGCTTACGATGTCTGCTCAGAAAAATAGGTGTAGAAATAAACTCCTAGGAAAATGCTAGCAGAGCGATAGTAGTCTAAAGGGCGCGAAAACAATTTGAAACTGATAAAACTGTGACAATGGAACGATAACGACGGATATGAATCACTCATACTACGGGGATGATATGTAGTTGCGACGCGGATGATACGTGGCTACGGCGCGGATGCAACGGTCACTAAACGGGCTTAGCACGGATATGAAACGATGTACACACGTTATAGTGGGCATAGTAGTCCGTGTCGTCTCACATTCCGTGTCTGATACGTTCATGCTACGGTCATGGTATGCTACGGTCTAGTGGGCAGAGACCTTAATGCGGATCAAATCCGTCAATTATTTGTTATAGCTTTTCATTTCTTATCATAATTTTCTTTACTCATTGTCATATATTATGAATGTTAAAAAATAATGTAGTTGCACATGTCATTATTTAATCTAAAACAGTTGATATAATGCAATAATTAATTGCAGGGTTACAATAGCAGGAATAGTATCAACGGAAATGGTGTCAGTGTACTTCTGCGACTACGGGGACATGGCGCTCTTTGCTACCAAGGATCTGCGGCCCGTGCCGGCCAAGGCCCCCTTAGCGCGGTCCTTGCCGCCGCAGGCTATAAAGGCTAGACTGTATGGTTAGTTTCTTTTTAAATGTGTAAATCGAATTTTCTCAAACATGCAATGAAATATTGTCTTTACGTTCAGTCAAAGACAAAATAAGGTGTTCACAAAAATGTTCAAAAATATGTCCCAGTGCACTCTAATTCTGTGTAATAAGAACGTCGTAACATATTTATGAGCTGATTCTTTCGATACTTATTTTTGCACTTGACTGTTCCTTAAAATAGACTCGGAAGTATCGCTTTTAGGGCGCAGTAACTCACTGGGATGGAAATGAAATTTCATAACACTTTTCAGGCCTAGGCCTGCAAAGTAAACTTTTTTTTATTTCGACAACATTGTTATTTGTTTTTGTATTTCTTTGTATGTTTGAGAAAAGCACTATACATGCCTCGGCGTGAAAACGGATTCCCGGCATCGTTACCTATCCGGTATATACCAACTTGGCCGGAAATCCTCGTTTTCCCGGCCCTGATGTAATGTACTATTACTTGATTGTGTCCGTCGTCGCATTGTATCCGATGATACGAGTATCAGTGTTGACAAAAAAAAAAAGATTTCGACGAATTGTTAACCTCCTCCTTTTTGAAGTCGGTTAAAAAATCAATTCGAATTGACAATTGAGGATGGACCGATCAATTCGAATTGGCAGAACATTTTTTTATCATTATACGCGTTTTCGATTAATGTGCACACGTGGAATTGGTATTTCGTTGGCTTAGAGGCAGAACCAACTACATATTTCGGTAAACATGCAACACAACAGAACATCGATTATTAGGTAGGACTAATTTAAAAATAGACAAATATTATACAGAATGGTCAAACTATGTCAGGCATGGTCTTAAAGACTTAACAGCCTATATACTTAATAATCTTAATATGGTAAATGGTAAATAAGTTAGTATGAACGATATTAAAAATGCTTACACTTACATTTAGAAAAGAGAAAAGCACAATAAACCAAATACCAAAGTATTAAGTTACCAATACTACATAACATACTTTGCTAAAACGAATAAAATTCTCAACAGCAACAAATGCTCATCAACATTGGAATAATCGAGGTTCTACTTCAATCTAAAGCTGCAATCACTTGACGTCCAAATAATTATATTATCTCTCAATAAGAATTTCATAATTAACAACTGTTATTTGCTCTATTTTTCTGCAGACGTGTGGCCGCTTCATCAAGACTGGAGTGTAGAAGACTGTATTAGGTTTCAAGAATTATGCGTAGAGCAGCAATTTGTGGGAATCTGCAAGGACGTGGGCAAGGACCCGCTCAACCCCAACGAGCCGCTACTCACGCTCGACCTCATCGACACTTCCACCGATGAGGATATTTATCTCAATAAACAATTAGAAAACGAAGGCAGAGCGCGGCTCGGTTCTGCCGCCTAAGTGTTTGCACTCATCAAATGACATGTTTTTTTTAAGTATTTTTTTGTGTAAACGAGCAGTAATTTTATTACATATAACAGTATATCGAGTTACACGTTAAAAGTGATGATATCATATCACTCGTATGAGACTGTTCATGTAATAATACGTTAACTATGTTATTCCTATTTATTCGATTGTATAACTACAATTATACGTATATCACTAATATGCGTTTAAGACGAAAGAAGTGCATGTTAATGTTTATGTTTTTTTTCTTCGTTTTGTTTATCTCAATGTTAATCGTTTTTGAGGTGGCATACTTAAAAGTTTAGCAATTTTAAATACTCTTTGTTATAAGGTTACGTATATTGAAATAATTCCCATTTACTCAGATATATTACAAGCAAGTATTCAACACACATATTTACGTAGTAAATAACTATCGAAAACTTAGACAGTGTGCAGTACAGCATCCCATAGATCTGTGTATCTCAGTGTGTAAACCCGATGACCCATATGTGTTAGTAATTTAAGTACCTACATTCAAAATAAATAAACATTTATTAGTTTGTTATTTCATTTCAAACCAAAACCATTTAGTGACAAATACTCGGTAAATTATAGGATTTGACAATACATACAGACTAACCGGTTTTCAGTGGTACATCATCATCAGCCACTTCTGGACGTAGGCCTCTCCTATTAACAATGCGTATATAGTACACCAAACGAAGGAAACTCAGAGGAAAAAACTCGTGTATATGCGAATTTTGGCATAGTTGTAGGGAATGGTGTCTTAAACCACATACTAAAAGTACTGGTGGTTAGGGATGGAGCTAACGGGGGGAGAGGGGTGTAAAGGTCCTTATTTTTAATTTTTCGTTAATAACTCGTAAACCGTGGCTTATAGCAAAAAACGTTCTAGTACATAAGTAATCTACATAAAATTCTCTACAAAAAAGATATATGCATGTTTCCTCTGGGATCAATGTGTCATGACATAAGAAAGCACGAAGATGGACACTAAAGAAGTAAACACATTTGTTTAAGTAGGTATGGCACATACAGAATGCTCGCGAGCATTCCAAAAGATTTTAATGCTCAATACCTGACCATATTTAGAGTCTTTAATGTTGTATAAAATTTCCTGGATTCGGCTTGGTTGTGGAGATAATCAACCTTTTTTTCGAAATAAGTTTTTCGACGGCTACCGCATAGTAATCAAAAAGAAATCTTTGTAAGTATGCGGTAGGTTGTTTTATTGTGGTAACAATGTGTTTTACTATTACCACACCTTTTGCCTGGCAATCGAAAAATGGAAATAAACTTGACGAAATAACCAGTCCCTAAAAAAAATATTAGAATAAATAATTTTTACAAATTGTTGTTGCAATAAAATGTACTGGAAATGTCAAAAAGTATTCAAAAAGTCTAAAAAAAAGAGAAAAAAAATTTTTTTTTGATGGTATTTGACATTAGGTCTCATAATCATTTTTGTTTATTTTGATGTCTAGAATGCATACTTAAAATCTTTTGGAATGCTCGCGCCCGGGCGCGCCCTGTATGCCTATTTGTAAAAATAAAATTCCTAATTATCTTCTAAACCTAAAATATTCTCATAATCATCGTCAAAAGATTTTAACTATGCATTCTAGACATAAAAACAAACAAAAATTATTATGAGACCTACTGTCAAATACCACAAAAAAAAATTTTTTTTTCTTTTTTTTTTACTTTTTGCATACTTTGTAACATTTCCAGTACTTTTTATTATTATAACAACAATTTGTTAAAATTATTTATTTTAATATTTTTTTAGGGACAGGTTATTTCGTCAAGTTTATTCCCATTTGTTGATTGCCAGGCAAAAGGTGTGGTAATATTAAAACACATTGTGTTGTGGTAGCATTTTAATCAAAAAGAAGTTTTATGACGAGTTTGATCGAAAAACTTATTTCGACAAAAGGTTGATTATCTCTGAAACCAAGCCGAATCCAGGAAATTTTACATAACATTAAAGACTCTAAATATAGTAAGAAATTGAGCATTCAAATCTTTTGGAATGCTCGCGAGCATTCTGTATGTGCCATGCCTACTTAAACAAATGTGTTTATTTCTATAGTGTCCATCTTTTTGCTTTCTTATTTCAAGACACATTGATCCCAGAGGAAACATGCATATATCTTTTTTGAAGAGAATTTTATGTAGATTACTTATGTACTAGAACGTTTTTTGCTACAAGCCACGGTTTACGAGTTATTGACGAAAAATTAAAAATAAGGACCTTTACACCCCTCTCCCCCCGTTAGCTCCAACCCTAATCACCAGTACTTTTAGTACGTGGTTTAAATCACCATTCCCTACAACTATGCGAAAATTCGCTTATACACGAGTTATTTCCCCCGATAAGCAACTTTTGGTCTTCGTTAGGTGGGCTAATAGACGCATTAGGAGGTAAATGCCCATAATCGCCAGGCTGGGCAAGCGGTTTGGCGATCGCAGTAATGTGTCCACTATGATGACGCTGCTGCCCATCATCAATCAATATTTTGTCAAATAATGGTCAGTGACACTTCAATCCCTTAATCGACTTTACGAAACCCGAAGGAGGAGTTGGGGTGTGGTGACAAATGTATTCTTACTGCCTTCACCACACGGCCAGAGTGGTACATGCCCACTATAAATACTATTATTAATATTATACTTGACGTTTTATAATGGTGGTGACACCAGCGTTGGACACTTAGCTGACAGGCACAAGTGATGGAATTTTTTAATTCAATCTTAGTACTAAGTGTAGGCACGGTTTTAATTTGACTGTTGTAAAACAAATACATATCTCTTTTATTTCTTTAAATTTTAAAAAATAATCAATGTGCATCATGTTTCTGGTGCCATCACCCTATTCAGTTTTTCTTTCGTGCTGGTATCATACAAGGCAGCGAATCCTTGGTTTACTAACTTACTGTATCTGAAAAGCGTACGTACATACACGGGCGTGAATAATATGAAGACAAGAATATATTTACAGGGTGGAATTTTTTTTGAGTCAGTGAGGTCAGCTACCAGATCCAGAATAGCTACGCGAAAATGGTCTTAGAAGATCTTCCTTCGATTTTAAATTAACATATATTGGCGTTTACAGATTTTGAGAAAATCTACAGGGTGCAAGATTATGGTATTTTTTTCCTACAGGCTTTTAATCCTGAAAAAAAAAACATGACCAATATGTATAAAAAAAGTTTGTCTATAATGTCAATTTTCTCGCAGCCTGTATGTTTTTTCGAAAATCTGTGAACTTCAGTCATTAATTTAGGTTTATCATCGAGGATCTGGATCTGGTTTCAGCCTGTATACAACACTGGTACATATACAATTCCACACTATTGTTAATTGTACTATATTAACAGTAACACATTGATGGACACTACTTTCAATTATTAACCATCGTTAAACCTACATCGCGAACATCTGTGGGCCTAAGTACTGTTCCACAAAGTGTTAAATTGGAGGTATGAATATTTATTATTAGATTACAACTTCATTGCAATCCATATTCTGCTTTTATCAAAATTCTGCGAAATGAGATCATAGTATAAAACAAAGTTCCATCCCACTGTCTGTCTCCAATTGCTATGTATGCTTATATCTTTAAAACTACGCAACAGCTATTGATACGGTTTTTTAATAGATAGCATTCCAGCCAGAAGGTTTTAGTATCAGTATTGTGCCAGCTTTAAGCCAAGGATTAGTTCAATTATAAAAATTGAGGTTTTTATCAAATTAGATCAATTTAAAACGGGCATCATTTTATTTTGTAGGTATATATCCTTCCATATATTGGCCTCTATAGGTATTTAAAGATAAATCAAATGAGTTATTATTTGCATCTTTTATTATTTGAATGACCTTAAATTACTACAGAATCTTTATGATTTTAATTAAATACAAAATTATTTCCGCAATTCTTCTGTTGAAATTCCATATTTTTTCTTCAGAGTATCCAACTCTTCTTGCTTCTTCTCTATATCCATACCCTTAAAGGCCTTGTTGGATCGGTAATACAGTACAACCAAGTATCTGTTGCAAACATTGAATCCTGAGAGATGATCACAGGCATTTTTTGCATCAAATATATCTTCATACACTACAAAAGCTGTACCTCTAGTTTCTGGTGTGTTTCCTCTGAAAAGTTAAAAGTAGTTATTAGAATTCTTTGGATATAAAGTAAATATAATAATAAACCTAATGAAAGTAATGCCGAACGTAGCAGCAGCATAGCATATATGGCCAAACAAATTTTGCCGCCCTATTTAATCTGAATTTTTTCAATGTTGTTTTTACGGCCTTCTCTCATGTGCCACCCAGGGCCATGCACCTCCTAGCCTCCCCCAACCTGCCTTTGCCAATGCAAAGTGGTGTCTTTGTTCCATTGATACCTTCAGCCAGACAGGCTGTAACTGGAGGGCCACCACAAGGTTTATAGAATTTTTTTTATTATTTCATACATGATTAGTAAAAAAATTTTTTAAGTAAATGATTTCGGTTTTTTTATTATTTTCCTTAACATACCACGCGGAGCTCCTTCCGACTTAGAGGATACCATGTGTACATAACCCCTCACCCCGACGGCAGAGCACACGCAGGTACGGCTATTGTTATTAAATCACACTTAAAGCACTCGCCTATAGAAGCCTACACTGCAGAATATCTACAAGCCACCTCGATAAGGTTAGAGGATCGTTCCGGGCCAATTGTGCTATCAGCAGTATACTGCCCACCGAAACACAGAATCTCTGAGCAAATGTTTCTCGATTACTTTAAAACTCTCGGCCAACGCTTTATCGCTGGGGGCGATTGGAACGCGAAACATACCTACTGGGGCTCGCGGTGCACAGTGACAAGAGGTCGAGCACTGAAACAATGTGTAGACAAAATGAAGCTGCAATCATGGTCCTCGGGGAGTCCTACCTACTGGCCTTCGGATCCTAATAGATCGCCTGACCTTCTAGACTTTTACATAGCCAAAGGAGTGAGTCAACTTTACACTAGCGTTGAATCTTGCCTAGATGGATCATCTGACCACACCCCGGTTGTTCTCAATCTTTGCGCAAGCGCAGTAAAACAAGAAAGGCCGGAGTCGTTATACAACGTCAATACTGATTGGGATGGTTTCCGTGACTACCTCGATGAAAATGTCAATCTAAATACTTCAATGAAATCCAAAGAAGACATAGAAGAAGCGTGCCTAGGTATTACTAACTTAATCCAATTGGCTGCGTGGCATAATACACCAGTTCCACCAAGCAAACGGAAAACCTTTAACACACCCTTGGAAATAAAAATAAAGCTCGAAGAGAAGCGACGCCTAAGAAGACGATGGCATCTATCCCATCACCCGGCTGATAAAACTAGATATAATCGTGCAGCGAGGGAACTCAAGCGCCTGCTACACGAGTGTACCAACAATAACCTGAAACAAACATTGGAAATGATGTCACCAAACGGTAGAAATGATCACTCTCTTTGGAAGGCCACTAGAGGGGTTGACAAATCACAAAAATATTGCCCTCCAATAAAAACCAGCGGATCCTGGGCAAGAACAGAGATAGAAAAAGCCGAAGCCTTTGCATTACATCTGTCAGAGGTATTCCAGCCTAACCAAAGCGATAGTGGCCATGAAGACAGTGAACAAGATAGCATTTTAAACCAAGATCTGCAATTATGTCTACCCATACGGCCAACGTCACCGAGGGAGATCTCTAGGATAGTTCGTACCATGGATCCTAAAAAGGCTCCTGGCTATGATCTAATCACACCAAAGGTGCTTAGAGAATTACCCAAGAAAACGATTACCTTTCTCGCTTGCTTATTCAATGCCATACTTAGATCCGGACACTTCCCTGGAGCATGGAAAGTTGCTCAGATTATAATGATTCATAAACCAGGTAAACCAGCTCATGAAGCCGGGTCCTACCGTCCCATCAGCCTCACTCCCGTGCTATCAAAACTATGGGAAAGAATATTCCTGACCCGTTTGAAGCAGTACATTGATGAATGTGAAGTCATACCCACGCACCAATTCGGATTTAGACAATCACATTCCACAATAGAGCAAGTACACCGGGTACACGACGCAATATGCCAGTGCTTTGAACGCAAGCAGTATTGCTCTGCAGCATTTTTGGACATCCAGCAAGCATTTGATTGTGTCTGGCATAAGGGCTTGCTATGCAAGATAAAAGAAAAACTACCCCACTCGCTCTTTCACATTGTAGCTTCGTACCTATCCGACACGCTCTACAACATATTTACTTACGACCTGCCTACTTCAGAACATGTAACTGCTGCTACCTATGCAGACGATGTAGCATACCTCTCCTGCCATACTTCACCTGAAAAAGCCAGCGAGCAGCTACAGCTCGTCCTAGATGATATCCACAGATGGCTAGCAAAATGGCGGATTAAAGCTAGTGCCCAAAAATCAAACCACATCACCTTTAGCCTAAGAAGGGGAGACTGTCCCGCAGTCAGACATGGCAATAATACTCTGCCTCACTGCGAGAATGTCAAGTACCTAGGATTCTGCCTGGATCGGCGCCTTACATGGAAAATTCACTTAAAAAACAAACGAAATGAAATGAACATAAAATATAAAAATCTTAATTGGCTTATGGGACGAAATTCAACCTTGTCTGTAGACAACAAACTACTGCTATACAACTCCATTATAAAACCTATCTGGACCTACGGCATCCAACTGTGGGGAGTAGCCAGTGACAGCAACATAATGTCCTTGCAAAGATCGCAAAACGCCATCCTCCGAGTGATTGCCAAAGCACCTTGGTTTACTCGAAATGATGAAGTTCATAATTACCTCAATATGCCGACCGTTAGGGAAGAGATAAAACACCACACAAATAATTATATTGAGCGGCTAGCCAGGCACCCCAATCCCCTAGCCAAAAGCTTACTGGAAAAAACACAGACTGTACAACGCCTTAAAAGGAAGCATATAAAAAAATGTGCTTAGTTGCTTACAGTGGGTTAGAGAGGCAATGGCCTCCAAAATCCGAAACTCATACTTATACTTCATCAAAATTGATTATAGTCGTTATCGACTGATGGCAGTTATACTAAAGAGAAAAAAAATAAAAAAATAAAATTTTCCTTAACATCAATCAATTGGTATGTCAAGATGAAAACAGACTGTAAAAATTTTAATAAACTTAAATAAAAATGCTGCACACATTTTTCAGTGAGTAATGATGATTTTTTTATTTTTACTTCAGAAGACCCAATGTACATACAGTGTACATAGTTGTTGCAATCCAATTTGAATCTTTCATGAACTAATTAAAGTAGAATTTCTTTGGTTTCATTGTTTTTTGAAACAAACTAAATTGTTACCAATTTACATATAGCTCAAGGTTCAAATTAACCCTTAAATGCATAGTGATGTATGTATTCTCGACTATATATAGGCAACATATCAGAATTCAAATTTGAATAAATGTTTGTCAAGGTCATGCATACATTTAAGGGTATAGGAAAAGTAACTATGGTGGGTCTTATGAGGTTAAACATGTTGCAAGCATGTAGATTTCTGAAACAAAGGTAAATCCAGAGAAGTTCATATGAAATTATAGACTCAAACTGTAGTCAGGAATACAACTTCATTTCCACACTATATTTATCTACTTTTAATGAATACAGTAGTAGTCAATATAATTAACACCAATGAAAGTTCCGAGCATCTAGGTCTCTTAAGGTGCATTCAGACCAAATGAGAATTCGCTATTCTAACCACCTACTCTAAGAAATTCGATCGTTACACAAAAAGTGATTCGTTGATTTCATAGAGTGGGGGATGGAATAGCGAATGCTCGTTTGGTCTGAATGCACCTTTAATGGTAGCAACTAAGTTAGTTAAGTAATATTGGTGGGAATTTAAACAATTTTAGGTAAACCACTTACACACGTATTTGTCTAATTGCTCCATATTTGCCAAAAATGTCATACATTTCTTCAGCAGAGATTTTGTACGGCAGGTTTCGTATATACAAAACTCTGTTGACTTCAGGTGGAAGGCGAACCTAAAGCAGAGATAAGACAAAAATATATTTCTAAATATTAAGCAATAATATATTGAAATTATAAATACACAAAGAAAATATTCAAAAAAAATTTGGTGGTATATTTACATCAAGCAAGTTAAATTATAAAAATCTTACGTTTGCTCGTCGTTGTAGTGCCAAAGCCATGGTTTATTTTCCCAGTGATAGATTTAATTCAAATGAGTTAAATATAGCTGCGATATTTCCTAACTATATTATTCACCCAGTTATCAATATCGAAATACAGAGGTAAAACGAATTGAGCAAAAGCGGAAGTGTGCAAGTTAATATTATTAATTTATTATTATGCTCAGGTTCACGTTCGGCGTTAGCGTTCGTCAATTTGACACGAGTTTGACACTGACATGACTGACACTAACAAGAAATGTTGCCAGGGTCGCGTTTTATAAAGTTACAATTTACAATTTCGCTGTTTGCCTCTCTTTCTAGCCAATATGTGCGTGCGTTAGAGAGGCAAACAGCGAAATTGTAAATTGTAACTTTATAAAACGCGACCCAGATGGGTTTTACGTTTCGTTACGCGCTTGTTTTTTTTTTTTTTTATACCACGTCGGTGGCAAATAAGCATACGGCCCGCCTGATGGAAAGCAGTCCTGAGAATAGTACGCCAAATTCAAATTTTTGCATGGCCACGATCCGTGATAACGCACAGGAAAGCCGTTCCGTATTCCGGCTGGCGCATTTTTCGTAGTTGCGTTAAGTTTCCGATCGGAACAAGCCCGATGTTTTGTTCGTGACACTCTACTCAAAGATGCCACTGTGCCACTGCCATGCATTCGGGTAAAGGTGCATTCAGACCAAACGACCATTCGCTATTCTATCCCCCCACTCTACGAAATTCGATCGTTACTCAAAACGTGATTCGTTGGTTTCGTTGAGCAGGGGATAGAATAGCGAATGCTCGTTTGGTCTGAATGCACCTTAAAGGTGCATGCAGACAAAAAGAGCATTCGCTGTTCTAACCCCCTACTCTACGAAATTCGATCGTTACACGAAATGTGATTCGTTGATTTCGTAAAGTGGGGGATAGAACAGCGAATGCTCTTTTGGTCTGCATGCACCTTAAGACGAAAGAAGTCAACTCGAACTGCTTACTTTTTTTTGTATCTATATGTATTCTCTAGTCGCATACCATACCAACGCAATTTTTTATCCACAAATGCGCGGAGTAAATTTGACGAAGCTCGTGCCAACAAAAAATACATCAACGAGCGGCCACCTCAGGAACTGCACGTCGTTTCGGCGCATTTATTTCATTATTATATTACAATTTTGTTTACTTATTTTGATTGACTCGAAGAAAAAGTATTTTAAGTGCACAATATTGTTATAATCAAGCTTTTCAACCTCTTACCTTAATACCTAGGACACTCGGCAAGCTTCGTGGCCTAAACACGGTAGGTACTCGACTGAAAAACTCTCTATTACCTACACGGTTGTGTAATAGTACATTATGATACAAGTGTGCTAAGTTGATCATTATACTCGAGGCGGTATTGTGCGCGCGAGCTGCAAGCGAGCGCGCATAAGATAGCAGAGAGTATAATGATCAATGCACACGAGTTTCATACGACGTTTTTCAACACACTTGCGAGGAAAAACCCACTTTTAGTAACACTTTTACTAACCTTTGTTGCTAGGTAATTACTACTTACTTAGGTACTATCCCAAACTTACGTTTGACCTTTTTATTTTATTCTTGTTCATTACTTGAAGTTCACAATACACATAAAAGTATATAATAACAGTAAACACAACAAAATAAACGCAACAAACATTTGAAATTAACAACATTAATAACTCCGAATAACAAATACAATGATAACTTTAAAACGGCGCGCGCATACCTAAGGAATTTTTAAACGCGCGCAAATTTGTAAGGCAGCAATCCTATCGACAAACAGCCAAAATAAAAAAAACTGCCAATCATTAACGATTATCATAAAATAAAAATACGATAACTTTACATTTAACATAATTACTTGATAATTTGGATGCACAATTTAAATATTTTATTTATTTAGGAAAATTTATAGTAATTTGAAATAATATTCTGGATTCCGCTATTTCTGGCACATGTCAACTATTTGGTCAATTTAAAAAATAAACATAACCTGACTAAATTCGAACGCTTCATCTACGTGACATAATACTTGCAAATGTTTGCAAACATATTTTGTCGGGTTATGTTATTACCGCACTAGAACAATAACGTAATGAAAAAGCACGCGTGTTTAATATCTTGGATTATGAGCCTAATAGCGGTTCAATAATACCTACGTTACGAGCAAGTGTGTTGAAAAATACTATTTTGCCAGCCTCCGTAGCCTACTTGGTAGTGACCCTGCCTACGAAGCTGGAGGTTCCGGGTTCGAATCCCGGCGAGGGCATTATTTGTGTATTTATTTATCACAAATATTTGTTCCTTGGTCATGGCTGTCTATGTATTTAAGTATCTATATGTATCTATCTATTATATATATCGTCGCCTGGTACCCACATCACAAGCCTTAATTGAGCTTACCGTGGGACTAGGTCGATTTGTGTAAGATGTCCCAAGATATTTATTTTATTGGCTCATAAACAATACTTTTCCTGCGAGTCATTAAAAATAAGTAAAGTTATTTCTTATATCTAACACTGTGTTAGATGTAAGAAATTATAACTCAGGGACGTCGACCTCAGGGACCTACGGTTCTGCAAGAAAATAATAAGGAGGCTGGAAGGAAACAATTGGGGAACGCAGCCGGAACATTAACCTGCAGCTCCAGCAACGGGAAATCAGGTGAATGAGCATAGCAGATGCTCGACAGCCCGCTCGATTCCGGTCGAGCGACCCTCCATAAAGGTGCGGTTAAACTAAAAGAGCATTCGCTGTTCTAACCTCCCACTCTACGAAATTCGATCGGTACACCAAAAGTGATTGGATTTCTTAGAACGGGCGCTAGAACAGCGAATGCTCTTTTGGTTTAAACGCACCTTAATATAACAACGTGACATCCTCTCAATTCCAAAAAAAGTCCTCAGTTCTTGTAGTCATACCTGGGTGGATTTCAAAACTCGGAAAAAAGTTGCGTTTCGGTGTTTAGAAAAAAAGATTTTAAGTTTTTTGCTTTGATTTTTATTTTTTTCGTTACTTAGTAGTTTTATCTTTAAGGCCCTTTGATCAAAATAATCGAAATCTAAATAGTTTAATTGTAATAAAATGTTTTATATGTCAAAAGTCATCACCATCTAACAAAAAAATCTGAACCTCCATATTTGTACTGAAAATTATCGCAAACCTAACGTACGATTGCGAATTTTACTTCAGTAATCGTTTTTAAATATTGTTGTTATACGTTCAAAAAAATATGATAGAAATCCTTCGTCGCGTAAGTACTATTTAAAATATTTAAAAGTTTAACACCAAAAATTCATCAACACCGTAAGCGTACTGTCAAAGTTGAGGTAGTTTTGTACTCGTGCGTCTAAATAAACCGGGTGTACCCACGCCCGCCTCCTCAATTCAGGTGAAACAGCGGAACCGAGTACACGTTTGTCTATGCGGGCTCAAACCAAAAAAATCATAAAAATGTGACTGCAATACGTGATTAACACGCTGTGGCGTCATAACCATCTACGAGTGGTTTACAGTAAGTAATTGAATAATATTTAAACTAATTACTTGGGAATACGTAACCTTAAAGGAACTTACTAGTGAGGCGTTGACGTTGCTTTAAGTATTAGTGTTCTAAAATAATCTAGGATTTTGTGTGAAATAGTCAACACCGGGCGTGTCAGTACCGGTACTGAAGCAATGGATGGTTATGATCCTAGATGTATGGAGTTGACAATTTCTGTAAATTGATCCATAATTTTTGGTTTTTCTTGTAATAGCAAGTCCCATAAAATGTTCAGCGGTAGAGAAAAGTCTGAGAAGGGAAGGAGACAACAAGACAACAGCGCTATGGATAGGGAAATTGCTCAAGTGTAGATCTATAAAGGCGACACTGGGCGGAATATAAAAAGTCAATTAGTCCTAAAAGAGGTTTCCCACAGGGTGGACTTGTACTCATTAGTGAAGAAAATAAGGGGGGCCTATATATGCAAGCTTATTCCGATGACGGAGTACTATGTAGTCGTACGTGGACCGGTACTAAGCACCATAAGGGACATAATGGCCAGTAGTATCCAAAAAGTGCTAGAATGGTGCAGAGAGAGAGAGGCTGGATTTAAATCCATCAAAAACGAAGTTCGTGTTATTCACTAACAAAAGGAAGACAGAAGAGATGTGGCCCATAAGGGTACATGACAAGGAGCTGGAGTTGGTAAACGAGCAAAAGTATCTGGGGGTGACTCTGGGTAGCACGCTCATGTACAAAACTCATGTAAAAGAACAAACGGCGAAAGCCATAAGAATACTGTATCAATACAAAAGAGCGGTGTGAAGGAAATGGGGGTCAAAGTCGAGGATATTGGAATGGATCTCCAAGGCGATAATACTTCCCGAGTAATATATGGAGCGGTGGTCTGGTGGCACAGAGCACATATTAAGAAATATCAGAGGTACCTAGCAAAGGTGCAGAGGCTGGCGTGTCACACGCCTTAGAAGTAATACTAGGTATAAAGGCGCTACATATAGAAGCGGAAAAGAGGGCCATGGAACAGTGGTACCGAATGAAGGCATACAAGGAATGGAGAGGAAGTTGCGTACACAAGCGACACGAACTAATACAAGATAGGGTACTGTCTAAAATGGAAATGATGGTAAGTCACAATGACCTCATAAAGAGGAAGAAGATATTCGATAAGAAATATAGAGTACATATTGGGGAGAAGGAAAACTGGAAGGTAAACGTCGAACATCCGACGTTTATATGCTTCACTGACGGTTCGATAAGAAGCTCCACAGGTCTAGCTGGAGCAGGCATACCTACTAGGCATAGTTATCCCGAAATTGGGGGAAAAGGTATCTGTCCCACTTGGTAGGTATACGAGTGTGTTTCAGGCAGAAGTTTGTGCCATACTACGGTGCGTTAGGCTCATAAAGGAGCAAGTGCAGCAGACGAGGGCCGTGGTCATATACACGGATAGTCAGGCAGCAGTGAAGACGCTAAAGAAGCCAGCGACAAAATCTTCTTTGGTACAGGAATGTAAGGAGACAGGAACTAAACTCGCTTGGAAGTTTGGAATAAACTACAAACATTCAAAGGCGCTTTGAAAATACATTGTTGATTTGACTGAAAATTGTTTGATTTAATACCCTTATGAATCTTATGATATAGTAAATCGTCATTACCATACACATAGTATCATCACCATCCATTAAAAAATCATAACCATGGCATGGTCGTCATCACCATCTCGTGTAAAATATTTTTGATGCCTATAATTTCGAAATTATGCATCAAATTAGTGTGGAATCATAACAAGATACTCTCATAAATATAACTTAACAATTCTAGATACATATTTATGCATTTAATTAATAAAAGAAAAAAAATATATTTTTGTATGGTGAAAATTTTCTTGATGAAATCCACCTACCTACGTTTTATTCAGAAAAATCATTGAATCAATTTCAGTGCTTAAATTACTGATGATGGGACTGATGGGAGTCGTCATCAAGCTCGGCGCGACGCGCGCACTCGCGCCGCAGTACAAGCGCGCACGCGCACAACAGCAGCAACAACAAAGCGGAAACTGCGCACAATGCGAACACGCCGCCGCGCAACCGACTTTCACCTGAAATCAAATCCGCAATTTTAAATATAATTGGCGTAATTGCCACAAGCGGAGGTCTGGATGTCTGAATAGATTCGTCAGAAGAAAAAAAGTAATTAAACAAATACGTAGGTACTACGCAGATATATTTTTACGTAAAAAACAATAAATATCAACAATTTTTATCTAAAAATGTATGTGAACTGAACTCAAGTTTTAAGGTTTTAAGTCGGTGATAAAACCAAAATTGTGTTCTAAAAGTGCATGATTATGAAATATTGCAAATTTTTAGGTTTTTTTTTTGGGACATCTTACACAAATCGACCTAGTCCCACGGTAAGCTCAATTAAGGCTTGTGATGTGGGTACCAGGCGACGATATACATATACACGGTGCTCGCGAGCATTGCGAAAGATTTTTACTGTGCATTCTAGGCATCAAAATAAACATAAAATATTATGAGACCAAAAGTCAATTCCACCAAAAAAAAATTTTTTTTCTTTTTTTAGTCTTTTTGAATACTTCTTAACTTTTCCAGTACTTTTTATCATAACAACAATTTGTTTAAATTATTTATTTCAATTGTTTTTTTAGATACAGGTTATTTCGTCAAGTCTATTCGTATTTTTTGATTGTCAGGCAAAAGGTGTGGTAATATTAGAACACATTGTGGTGGCATTTTGTAATCATAAAGAAGTTAAATGACGAGTTACGTCGAAAAACTTATTTCGAAAAAAGGTTGATTATCTCTGAAACCAAGCCGAATCCAGGAAATTTTATATAACATTAAAGACTCAAAATGTGGTCAGGAATCCAGCATTAAAATCTTTCGGAATGCTCACGAGCACCGTGTATAATAGATAGATACATATAAATAGATACCTACTTAAATACATACACAACCATGACCAAGGAACAAATATTTGTGATAAATGAATACACAAATAATGCCCTCGCCGGGATTCGAACCCGGAACCTCCAGCTTCGTAGGCAGGGTCACTATTACCAACTAGGCTACGGAGGCTGACGAGATTATAAATATTTTTTTTTATAATTATTTTTATTTTCTACTGACGAACGGTACCGATATAGGTACTTTATTATGCATTCATACGAGTAGGGGACATTATTAATTATGAAGAGAGTATTTAATTATTATTTGCGAGTTCTAACACTAAAATCATCATTCATCAATGTCATTGTGGCAATCTTTGGGGGAGGCCTATGTTTAAGCAGCTAGTGGACGTCTTTCGGCTGATATGATGATGATGAAAACGAATACTTAGAAATCTGTTCAAACAATTCGTCTTTGAGCATATTCCAACACATTGTATTGTATAGTTCCCGTTTGTAGGGTTAAGTAAACAAGGAACCCTTATACTAAGTAATTACTTAGTTTCGCCATGTCAGTCTGCTGCCCGCGGCATAGCTCAGTGGCCGATGGGGTACCCGAAAAAATGATTTTTCGGGTACCTCCCCAACTCGTGAAGTGGGAATGATTTTTTATTAATTGGCTGTAATCCTATAATCTGGGGTATCATTAAAAACAACGAAATTAACAAAAGCGGATATATATACCAGGCAACAATTAATGTCCTACGTAACATGTCCAATTTAACGGAACTAATGAAAAACCCCACAACCCATTAACATTCTATAGAATAAGTACCTACCTATCCACAGCCCGTGAAACTTTGATAGTAATCTCACCTAATGCAAGGGTTACCACTCAGCAGTCATTAACAATTGTAACAATTGTAACAATACTGCTTTAACTTTCCAAAAAACAGTTTTGCACGGAATGAATACCTACCTTTGTCCGAAGTAAGCGGTTCGGAATGTCCAGCTTCGAACAGGTTAGCCAGCCGCGGCAGGTGTTGGAGCCAGAAGGCGGCATCTCGATCTGCGCCCGCATCTGCCTTGCAAACGTCCGTTGCGCACACGCGCAGCTCTTGCACGTGGGCGTCACCGACGCGGTAGCGGCGCCACTCGTCGGGGCCTGGAGACCTGGATCAGCAAACAGTTGTTACTACTTCGACGATTGAAGAATGACAATGTCGCCTAGGTTATTGAAGTATTATTACTTATACAAGTAGGTGCCACATTCATCATCATCATCATATGAGCCGAATGACGTCCACTGCTGATCACAGAGGGCTCCCGTAAAAATTGTCACAATGACCGGTCCTGTACGCTTAGCACATGATTGGCGCGACAGTATCTCGCCGCGAGATAGTCTATCCGTCCCTCTTTTGTTAATATAGCTAGTGAAGGACGGGAGATCTATATCGCGGCGACATACTGTCGCACCAATCATGTGCTAAGCCTGCTGCGCCACTAAGTATTTTTGACAGTTTAGAAATTTTATGACCTCCAAAAATGGTGAGTCTTACCCTCATATTAATAAGGATCTTAGAAATCACAGGCTATTACTTAAGTCGATAAGAATTCAGAGGTCCAAAAGAACGAGTTTACGATTGAATACGTACAACTAGAGTTTTTAAATAAACGTGAAACTTACTATAAAATTTATAGCTTAATAAGCACGTAACCACGTAACTTACCCATATTTAACAAAATTGGTGATATATTTCTGAAACATGGAAGAAATTCTCCTTTCATCTCTAGTCGCTGGTCGTCGCGCTATTTGAAGCATTAAAGCATCACCCAATAGGGCCACTAAATCTGTTCCGTGTACAGCTCCTGCGATAGAGAAAATAAAAGATAGGTAGCGCTACAGAGGATTTTATGTCATAATTACATTGTTGGTAAATGCAACTCCATCAGCGTCGGAGAAAAAGTAGCAATTTCAAATTAAGCGTTACGTAGGTACTAGGTATAATTGGTCTAACAATAGGGTGGTGGTTAAGTAAGTAGGTACCTACCTGGGTAATTAGGTACTAATAATATAGTAATACAAAATACAATTAGCAAAATAAAAGTGGAGTGAGGTCATGCACTCTTCTTTTCGGGGGTGAGTAGACAATAACCGAATAGTCAACTAGTTCAAGTCAAATAGAAACAAAACTAACAATAAGATGAGCAGGATCTGAGTTGTTTTTATATTCTATATGAGAGATCAATTAAGGCTAAAGTACAGTCACCACACGGGATTGTTGAGCCACTTGCCACTGTTCGCAACTTGGTCGAATAATACAAATCGGGTTCCGAACTCTTATGAGGCTGGTATCACGACTTCGGCCGAACTCTGCTGACCAATGGGGCTGGCGTTGCTACGGTTAGCCAATGACCGCTCGCGTATTCTTCAGAAGGTGACATTACCATGGTTACGTAATAACAAAAATGTTTAACCAATGATTGATCGCTATTATTCCGGAAGCTGACGTTACTATAGTTACGTTATAATTATAACATCCGCTTTAGTCCTGGAGACGTCAATCTAACTTTAGAGCCCTGATGGTAATTTCGTTCACTTTCCTTTTAACGGCTGCCACTGACAGGTATTTTTTTAAAGTTAATCAGAAACTTTCAAGTTTCTACTAAACATTTTTATGGCTATTGACAGATTATAGGATTATAGGTAGATTGTCAAAGGTTACCTACCATATGTCTACAAAGGTTACATTACATAAGTTTTCAACTAACGTCAACTGAGCTGTAACGAATGATAATAAAGACAGCAATAGCATTTGTCTCTGTCAATGAAAAAAATAATTTAAAATTGCTCGATAACATGCCTATTTCTATAAATATCTTGAATGGAAAAAATGCCTCGCCTATTAATGTCAGATAAGTCATGGCAACCGATTTGAAGTAAATACGAATAAATTACTAAACGGTTTTAGACAAATCTATGAAGAACTGTCGTTATCCAGTTTCCTCTAGGAACAACGACATCTAGCGTCTAATAATGGCCGATGACTAATCCTTAATTCTCGTAGACGAAGAAATTTTATTATTTCAACTAGTTTTGACATACTGAAATTTTGACGCAACAAAGATTCGTATTTGACTGACATATCATCGGGGAACATCGGTCATGTCGCGATTGTGCCTACTAACGAAAAATACCGAACCCATAATATTACGCGACCAAATTGCATCCATTGCCAAGTGGCTCAACATTCCCATGTGGTGACTGTACGAAACTTACCTGTATGGTTCATCTGTCTTCCTTGCAGGTCAACCCCGCCGGGCTGCGAGTACCGGTACACGTAAAGACGTGACACGCGACGCGCGAGCCGCGCAGCCAGCAATACGCCGCCCGCGCCCCAGGTCGCCGATGTTTCCGCGCGTCCTGTTGCCTCCACGCCGTTTAATACAGATGTCCCCGAGTCTGATGACATCGTTCCCCAGAATTCCCAACGAACCGCTTGAGATAGCTGCAATTTGCGAACGATGAAGAAGATGAATACTCTCGTATTTAACTGATTTTCTTTTATACTAAATGTTCTAAAACAAAAGTGGTTCCCATATGCTACCTTGTGGTACTCCAAATTAGTTAATTACTGGTTTATTTTGAAGGCTCCTGTTCCAGACTATGTTTGTTTATGTCGTTTATTTCGAAATATTATTATACAGGGTGTTTGGGATAACGATGTAGGAATTTTTGGAGGTGGTAAAGGAGACTAAATTGGAAGAGTTTGAACCCTATTTACCTTAGTCCAATATGTGACAGTTTTTTTTTTAATCACGTTTTTCAAAATGTTTAGTTTTATACCAAAAATGTACTTAAAAAGTTAAATTTAGAACAAAATATGCAATAAATAGCATTATTTTTTTTATAATTAACCAATTAGTTGAGTAATAAATAAATAAAATTGAACTCCCACTTGCCACACACAACATTTTTTTTAATAATTTTTCTAGTTCATCATTACTGATTTCTAACAGTAAATTAAACTTTATCGGCCTGTGAAAAAAAAAGTAGTCTGGATATGAGTCTTCCTATTCGTGTAGAAACATGCTTGATTTTCTAGGTTTTGATTACAAAAAAAAGTACAACAAAATAGCAATTAGTTTAAAAGTTATCGTCGATCAATTGTTGAACGCCGTCACCAAACAAAATAAGTTTCTTGTAGTTAGTAGGCAAGTGTGGGTTAATTTTTTTTGTTATTTAAAAAAACTGTCACATATTGGACTAAGGTAAATAGGGATCAAACTCTTCCAATTAGTCTCCTTTAGGTACCACCTCCAGAAATTCCTACATCGTTATCCCAAACACCCTGTATAAGTATTTGTTATTTTTAGGTATTATTATTTATTTTTTATTAATTATTAAACCAATACAATTTGCATGGGAAATTGAATTTTAATTCTTGAATTGCGTCTTTTCTACCCGAAAAATGTTTTTTTTTTGGTTCCTTATAGTTATTGATCCTGAACAGAAACAGGATCGATTGGCATCAAAAAAAATAATTATCAAAAATGACCAATTTCTCGCACCCTGCATGTTTCTCAAATTCTGTAAAATCCAATCTTCATGAATTTAAAACCGATGGAAGGTCTTCTAAGACCATTTTTAACCGACGTTAAAAAAGGAGGAGGTTTTTTTTACCCGATATCTCAGAGAATCGTGAACCGATTTTTTTTTGTGATCGAACGTGTAAGCCCCGAGATGGTCTCGTTGGCACCAAGTTGGGATCTGATGATGGGATATTGGCGAAATCGAGGGATCTCTTCAAATGTTATATGTATATCGCGCTTTTGGTAATTTCCATTATTCAGAAAGTAGGATTAGATCGATGATTAGAGATCTTGGAGAAATCGGTTGAAGTTAATTGTTTTCAAATTTTTAATTTGGTTATTATCGCGTAGCTACTTTGAATCTGGTAGCTGTCCTCACTGACCCAAAAATAATTTCCATCCAGAATTTAGGTAATTATCACAAGAGAAGTGTAAAATCGTCTATGATATTTTAATTTACCACTGATATTGCCTCGGACTTATCCAATTTAAACATTCGCAAGAGTTTTGGTATAATTTTAGTATCAGCTTGTTTCGTAACATACGCTGCGCCACGCTTCAGTAGTTCATCATATTGTCCGTCTGCAACAGAGAAAAGCGATTTGTCACAGTTCGCATTCGTATTTACTGAACCTTGACCAATTTTTTTAACAGATCATATGAAATTCCAACCGCTATAGTTTATGGCTTCAAGGTCAGTGGTTCCCAAAAGCAGGTCAAGTTGTATGGCCGGCTGTTTAGCAGCTGAGAGTGCAACCGAAAGTGAATTTGGTAAGTAATACTGCGATTCCGGAAGATAATTATCTGGTACCGGACCCATAACATTTCCCAATTTAGAATTCTGAAAAAAATTGCATACTTTAGGTAAATTCTAAACGTCAGTACCTAAGTAATTAAGTTTTCATTAAAATACAATAAAATAGTTTAAAGTGTTTAACTACCGAATAAATTGCCAATATATCGGACAAAGGGCGTGCCCTTAAGCATCGAAGTATTTCCAGGTCGACATCACTAGTGCACCCTAATGAACGAGCCAATTCGCGGGAGATTTTCTCAACGTCAGTCACGTTATATTCCATATCTTCGCCCAAGGCCCGCCATATATGACGAGGTGACATTACAATCGCGCGTTGAAATAAGCCTGTCAATACAATAAAAGTACACGGGTTAATCGTAGTTACAGGTTGTAGGTTATCCAGCAAAAAAGCAAGACAGGTTATGTATAATTTTTACCAATCGCGCGTGGTGACGTGATGTGATGTAATACACTGTCGGCACCCGCTGAATGCCCTAAAAGGGTTATTGTCGTCGGGTCACCACCGAAGGCGGCAATATTTTCCCGAACCCATAACATTGCTAAGTACTGATCGAGCAAGGCGAGGTTTCCTCGAGCTGCAATAGAGCCCAGTGTGAAGAAGGAGAGAGCATGAAGGCGGTACGCCACGGTTACCACTACCACTCCTTCGGCAGCTAACTCTTGGCAAGGCAAAGTAACACCTCCTCTAGACCATGACTCGCTATACAATATCACCATCACCGGTAAAGACTTTCCATCTGCTCGCTATCTGAAACACTTTTCTCATTAAAGTTTGTAAGTTTTTCGACGAGTCCAAAGGAAAATTTATTAAATTCTCAGGCTTACCCTTGGTGACCAAATATTAAGGAAAAGGCAATTTTCACTGAAGTTATCGCTGTCAGTGTCGTTCAACTGCGGACATCGCTGAGGCATCTTGTGTGCGAAAAATGTACGACTCCATCCAGGATGCCTCGTTGGAGCCTGTGGTGTATAATTGTAGTTAAATATTATTGTATTTATTATACTCATACTCGCACGTTCCAGATTTAAAAAATACAAGGAACAGTTTATTAAATATGTATGCACTCACAGCAAATCTGTGTGTTGCTGCGGAAGAAAAATCGTAACCGGCATAAGGAACTCCGAAAAATACTTCGACAGGCGCTAAAGATGAACTCGTTGTGTAAACCCTTATCTGAAAATAAACATGTGCCTTGAAGTGTCTTAGAACATAACTGGAACGAAATGGTATAACGTTATACGGGGTGATGAATGTGTATGCCGACAAATTTTAAAGATGCGTTCCTGACCATATATTAGTAATGTAATGTAAATAATGATTTCAATAATGACTCATATAAATGAGTAAAAATCTTAACTGAAAAAATATAGTATATCCTACCTCTATACATACATACAGGGTGTAATCGATAAGTGTTTACAGGCCATAATTCCGTAAATATGAGAGTTATCAGAAAACTTTTAGCTGATATCGAAAGTACGTTACCCAACAAATAAAATTACATTAATAACTTTTTCTAAATAGATGAAGTAATATTAAAAATACTATGTTAAAACGCTCCCATACATTTAGTAGGACGACTTAATAGCCTTGAAAGAATGTCGGGTGTCGTAAGAGATAAAACTGTTAGAGATTCGTTATTTGTACGAATACATTGAGATAAAATAATAAATATAATAATACTACCGTTTATGAAATAATTAATCTAACATTTATTCTTAAATGAAAAAATATTCGTATTAAACTAGTCTTTGACTGAACGGTTACCTACTAAATGTATGGAAGGGTTTGAAGTTAATATTTGGGATATTTTTTATTTTATTTCAAAAAAGTTATTAATGTAATTTTACTCGTTGGATGACGCACTTTCGATATCAGTTAAACGTTTCCTGGGTGCTTAGACAAGTTGCCAATCGCTAGCGCTTCATCGTTAATCGCAGCTAACTGTCTTTGTCGCACTAACACGAAAGAGTGACAGAGAGGGAAAACTACGATACGCTACTAAGCGCTAGCGATTGGCAACTTGGCTAAGCATCCTGATATCTCTCATATTTACGGAATTATGGCCTGTAAACACTTATCGATTACATCCTGTATATAAAAAAATCTAAATATCAACAAAATATGCGTAATTCCCAAATAATGGGTCGAATATATCATATTCTCCGCAAGGACTTGCATAATTTATCATACCTTGGTTAAGCACTCACCCCAACAATTCGTCCTTGTGGTAAAGTTACAGTAGGATCCTGAGCGATCACACAGGAGAGTGTAAATAGGCACCAAAATAAATAAACACTGTCCATTTTGTTTCCATATATAAAGTAAAATACACGAAAACGGTGGCTTGGCAGGCATGCAACTCACTTTTACCTGACGAAGGTATGTCGCGTATAATGCGTGCATGTATGCAGGGACAGTCGTTCTGTCAGTCAGGACGACGGAACTGATGTGAGATGAGCATAACATTATGTTTCGATGGACATTCGGCACAATAACAATTAGATCGTACAATGATTGCGCTCCCGCCCATGACGGACACCGTGACGACCTACCGTCGTCGCATTGTTCTAACACGAATTACATGAACAATCCGGTTTCCAACAATATTTTTGAATATTGTGTAATGTAATGTGAAGCTGTGGATGTACTCGTGGTCGTAGGTAAATAACTTTATCGTATAAGCAGAAATATCTGCAAATGAGAAAATCCAGTGCAACGGTGGAACAATAGTTATTTATTATACAAGGGGGCAAAGTTGTTGTTTAACTGTCGTGCCAATATTGAGACCTGAGCTAGTGAAAGATTCCAAAATTGAGCCACGAGCGTAGCGAGTGGTTCAAAAACTGGAATCTTTAGCTTTGCTAAGGTCTCAAGGCACGAGAGTTGAACAAACTTTGCCGCCACGTGTAATACAACTTTTTTCCCCTCACTATCGCGAGGAAATATGATTACAAATCTCATTCAAATGTAAATTAACTTAAAGAAACCATTTAAAACTCAATGTCGAAACGTATCGTAGAATAGAGTTACTTCTGGAACTTAAATATAGCCAATGGCTTACAAAGTCACCCATGAGAACGACCAATTTAATATGTGAGCTCCGATTGCGCATGTTTACTACGGTCATACAGATACACTTATACTAGGCAGTAGGGGGCTATAGGAATTAGAGCAATGTCAAATTACTTTATTCACAAGTGTGTAAAAAGCGTTTTTACCCGCTCGTATTAAACGATAAACGAGCGCTTTACAAGCTAGTGAGGGGAAAATTTATAAAAAATACAAACACCAGCTAACGGATTTCAAACCTCCTCACAACTCTTTTTAGGTACTTACTGACCGAGCATGGGTAAAGGGTTTCCGCTTTTGTTATGGAAATTAACTTAATTGTTTAGAATTTAGGTAGATACTTCCTTCAGTAAAATAGTGCGAAATGGGAAAGAAAAAAACATTATATTTGCACTAAAAAAGAAACCATTTTTAGTTTTTACTTACCGCATACCTAAGTAAATAAATATGCTGTAGGTATTTTTCCTGGTTCCTTTAGAAACCAAACTGTATTTAAGGAGAAGGAACTTGCCTACTTACGTGTAGCGTTGAAAATTTCCGGATTAAATACAGTTTCTTTCCACATGGCTTGTTTTTTTCCAAATTTTTTCGAAAAAATTTATGAAATTTTCCACTTTCATTTTCAACTCTATACCAAGGAGAATTAGGTAAAATTTTCAATCATACCAGGAGAACGCAATGTCACCGAGGAGAAATCAATTGAAACAGATGGCAAGGAGTGACAGTGACAGTGACATTGATCATTTCTGTAAAAACCCGAAAAAAACGAATTTTCATACATTCCCGAAAAAAAGAATTTGATTTTTTCCGACATTTTCAACGCTACTTAAGTACGTGGCACATAATTATCAATTCCTGAAAAGGCACTCTGGTCTAATACTTAAGCCATCATTTATTTCGCTCATATAAGGGTGTATAAGTACTTACAAAATTATGAAACATATTTTTCCAATTTAACACATCAAAAGTAGGTAATAGTAATAATCAAGCAACAAACATTACGTACGCATATCGCATGCGACGTATCAAACTTTAAAGTCAAATTTACTCAATAATGATTCGTAATAATGTTGCATGGGTTGGTTATTTGCAAACCCGATGGTTGCCAGCATTAATCCGTATCCAAGAAGTATTGAAAATAGTTTATGTCTTGAGAGCCATTGGCATAGTCCACCTTCTGAAAATAAAACACGTATTTAAAGGAGCCTCTAGGATGGATAGAGATATAATATCCATCTATTCGACACAAATCTAAATAAACATCATTAAGATATATAACATATAGCGTCGTACCATTTCTGTTAGGGGTCGTGGTTGGGAACCTCATAAATGTCGGTTGCTTTGCGTATACCAAGATGTAGCGCACACGCATCAGTTCATTGTTAGTAACGATGTAGTGAGCGGCAGATTTGGAATTGCCATTTAGTCTGTCGCATCCAGCTCCCCCAGTGTCTCCAGAATATCCTGTATTTGAAAGGGTTATATGTTAAATGAACATATCGTCCTATTAGTGCAAATACCAGTTAAGTGCACGAATTGCGTTATTCAATAATATTCGTTTTATTTTCATGGATATGAAATTGGATCTGCCAAAACCTGATTAGTATTTGCACTAATAGCACGAATATCACGATATACACATGCTTACTGACAAACGTATCAAATTGAGAGGGAGGACCATGGATGGAAGTTGATGTTAACGGGGTGAAGCACTCTAAATATTGTGCAAGTATATTTATGGCGGCCACCTACCAGAAGGCGCAACGTGGGTAGGCCCCCCACAAGGTGGACTGATGACCTGATGTAGGTCGTAGGGTTCCGCTGGATGCGGGTGGCACAGGATCGGTCATTGTGGCAATCTTTGTGGGAGGCCTATGTTCAACAGTGGACGTCTTTCGGCTGATATGATGATGATGATGTCAAGTATATTAAGTAAGTGAGTGGGTGTCAAGTAAGCTATCAGGTAATATTTATTTCAGTGAAAGTGTAAGATATTCCTATACCTTCATTTGAACTCGGTTTCTGATAGTTGATGCCCTCTGGTGCATCGATGACTTCGCACAATGCCACGCAGGAAATGTGCCCGCCGATGCAGCTGGCGCCCCAGCCGAACCCACCGCGGCTGTACGGCAAGCTCGCGCTCAGCTCACTGGTTAGGTACAACCCGTTTCCAAGCACTGTGCTTTGCTGAAAAGGGGTGTAAAATTACGATATTGTAGCTTGTAGCCATACCGTGATTTTTCAAGTAACGTATCCGTTAGATTTTACTCAATACGTAAACCATTATATCGCGATCGCACTTATTTATTGGAGCGAGTGCAATGATCTGCTTTAGATATGTATCGGGTAAAACCTAACGTAACCGATACTCGAAAACTAAAAAATAAAGGACCAATAGGCATTCTATGGGCACTGTCACCACCCACCAACAGAAATGAAACATGTCTCATTTAATAGATCTTGGCAAACTGATGATTTTTTAGTACGATGAGAATCGCCCAATGTATGGGGTTTTTTTGGAAAACCTTGTTTTGTTTGAAGGGCGAGACATAGCAGTGCAATCACTGGGTACCTATTGTGGCATAAGATCTTTACGTCACATGGTCGGTAACGCGTAGGTACGTGATAACCATGAGTTGTTACACCCGTCTTTAGGCTGCGGTGACTGTTTACCATCACGCAGCCCCGCATGCTTGTTTATCAATCAAGTATTATAATAATAAAACAAAACTTTCAATGGAATAAGCAAAAAAATATGTAAAAACAAAATGCAGTTTTCCAAGAAAACCCCATACATATGGCGATCCTCGTCATAGTAATAAATCGTCAGGTTGCTAAGATCTATTAAATGAGATATGTTTAATTTCTGTTGGTGGGTGGGGACATTTCTGCCCATGGTCCAAATGGGGTGTCGTAAAGGATCCAAGAAAAGTGATTAATTATCTCTCTAACTGTGCTCCACTACTACTGATTTTATGGTACGGGATTTTCCTGTAATTTGTAGAAGTTAGTTTTTAATTAACACCTTAGCGGACACTACTCCAGACACAATAGAAGATGAGATTACGCCTATGGGCGTTTCGTGTCCGCGAAGGTGTTAAAAGTACGAATATTTGTTGTAGGGATAAAATTAAGTTAATACTGTAGGGATATCTACGCGGTTGGCCCACTTTGATAAGGTTAAGAAAGTACCTTATTTAAATGGTGCTGCACACTGAAACTCAGCATTGAATAAAAATTTTCCAAATGGCTTCCATGGTATGCGTAGAAAATGTTATGGTTCTTCGACAAATCCTTCCATTTCTGCTCAGAGTTGGATTTGGCAGCACTCAACACTTGGAAAATATATTGAGGTCTTGGCGCAGGCTCACTGGAGTCAACGAATCCCAAAATCTGATCGTACTGAAAAGTAAACCAATTACATTTGTAAAACAAAGAGTGTGATGTGATGCAAATGTTATACTTATTATAAATACTACCTATTTAAGACCTTCTACATATGACTTTATAATTTGTAAAGATAAAAAGGTAAAGATCCCATAAGCTCACAATTTTTTTCTTATTGATGGATCAAATTGTCTTATTATGGATTCAAGGATCAAAGTTAGAGGGGGCACACAATTTTTTTAATCCTGGAACGGTTATCTACAAAAATATTGACATTAGGAAAAAACTTTCTATCGGGTCCCTTATTATTTTTGAAAGACCTACTCAACGATAACCCACACTATCGGATTACAGTAAAATAAAAAAATCATCCCCCACTTTACGTGTAGGGGAGCTACCCAAAAAAAAAAATTTTTCCTACATTTTATTCCACCACTTTGTCTGCGTGATTAATATGTATAGGTACCCGTATCAAATTGCAAATTTCAAGTACTAACGGCCTCTGAGCTATGCATACGGACAGGCAGACACACAGACGGACATGGCGAAACTATATGGGTTCCTAGTTTACCCACTACGGACCCTAAACATCATCTGGATCTGGATGCGAATCCACAATTCCACATGCAGTGACGCAGTGACGTACGAGTGGAACAGACAGAGCAGAGCAGACATTGTCTCGTACCGTACACCGTCGTCGATGCGGAAGCGGCGCCTGTGTGAAGTCTGCCGTCCCAATCCCATCAAATGAAAAAATCTTAATAAAGCGAACACTCACATAACGTAAGTGTTCAGAATACAGCGCCATACCGAATACCAAATTAAAAAGTATAGGTACCTACTTTGTTGCCTACCACTGTGTTGCCTACTTAGTGCTACCACAACTAATCTGACCCGGTGACGGCGGCGACGCAGCTGTTGAGTCTAAAATTTTTACTTTTTTTTTCTCAAAAAATTGGGAAAGCATTTTTAAAAAATGCTTACATTACATATAGAAAATGTAATTAATAATTCTTGGATCCTAATAGTCTTATAAAATTAAATTAGCCCAGTTACGGCCGCCGGGTCAGATAAGTTTGCGGCACTGTCTGTGAAATAGACTTGTTTAATCGATGTTTTATTAATTTGAAATAAAATTAAAACTTTTTAAAAATATTTTTTTAACGTTGAAACCCTTTTCCGAATAAGTGTTATTTTACCACTTTATCATCCGTATATAAAAAAACACATCATACCTATAATACATCAGTTTTGTGGATTGGTCGTGTTTTTGTGTGGATAACGAATGTTTATTTTTACAGGTCCCTAAAAATCAACTCACCGTCTCTTGTGGCAAGGTTTTTAGAGCGGGTTCCTTTAGCCGCACAAGCACGTAAAACAGTAGGTGTATTATATCACTGACTTTAGTCAAGTCCTCCAGGTTTATCAGTTGTTGAAGTACAAGATCTAATGCTGGGACATCGCTAATAATGCTCAACTGAAACGAAAAAAAATAGGTACGCTCAATCAATTGGAACCCTAGGCCACTCTAGAACCATGTCATAATGACAAGTAGTAAGAGATTTCTTACAATCTGATTTATAACGTTACTTTGACGTAGGATTCAAATTGGTTGACTGTACGTTACGAGTTTTTCCTGGACAACCAAAGTCTATGGAAGGAAAGTCACTACTTATGTAAATCTCCTGAAGTAGGATAACTAATGCCGGCGTTTCTTAAGCTGTGTGCATATTAGCGCAAGTAGGATATGATAAATACCTAGAATAAATAACGATTATTAACTATTCCTATTATGATTAGCTGATTACCAATTCGTCCATGTCTTTCACCCCATTTTTCAAAAAAGCTGGAGGAAACGGTCTTAGGCAACTTTCGTATCTGAAACTAAACGCTGCTGCAACGAACAAGCTCCATTTTATATCACAAGCTTTAAAATCCTTTTCAAGAATAAATCTGTAATGTAAGTAATAGTGAATTATTAACAATAAACACAGAACACTCTAAGTATGACAAAACGTTCCCATTGTCCAACACATAAAACAGAGTGGGTATACTGTGATGAAGGCAAATATACAGGGTGATTAAGGGGTCGTGATCCCAACTGTAAAAAATGTGTTAAGATTAAAACCTTATTCAGAAAGACCACCTTAACACGTTTTTCACAGTTGAGATCACGACCCCGTCATCACCCTGTATATACAGACTGACCAGCTGACCGCAATATTTCATTTAACCCTTAATTGCATGACCTTGACAAAGATTTATTCAAATCTGAGTTCTGACATGTTGTCAATAGAGTCAAGAATACATGATGGATCTTTCCATCACTATGCAATTAAGGATTAAGCAAATTAACTGTCAAAAAAAATATGACTTGTAAATAGTCGAAAGTTCATTTGCTTCGAAGAGTTAATGTGGTCCAAGTAACCTTTACTAGCATGTCTTTTATTCTACCATCTAAAATAGAAAGTGATTACCTACTATTTGAAGTAATTATAATATTACGTAACGATCATATTAGCAATATTACCATGGATTTTGGGAATGATTTACCTTAGGTGAACAGCTTTTTTCGCAAGAGAATCAAGTTTTGCCTGACTGTTATCTGCTATAGCTTCAGATGTCGACACAATATTACAAATAGTACCAGTATCAGATAACACGTCTAGCTGTTTTTCCATGATATTCTATTCGTAACACATTAGTGCTTTTGGTTTGTTTTCAACAAATGTATAATCATAATTTTATAAATATTTTATTTGCCAAATATAAACAATGACATTATTTTTTGAAATACTAATTTCTTTTTTATTTAATGTATAAGATGTATTTCTCGGTAGCCAGCCTAGCAGTCCCCGTAAGAATGAGGTAAGTTTATTAAGCAACTACACATCGCTGTCGCAGTAAAAATTGCGCACTAACTAGGTTGGGGTGAGCCTTGGACCAGCCCCAACAAGACACAGAAAGATGCAATTTTAATTTCTTATTTTATACAAAATGTATAAAAACATTACTTTATCTAAACTTTATTAACAATTTTTAAACATCCCGCGTAATTATTTACGCATGGTAATACCTTGAAAGTATGGTAGCCCTGAAACAATGCTGCCAGAGTAATATATTAGGGAAAATGGTAGACTACATAGTTTGAAAATAATTAATTGATGTGTTTATTTTGAATGTACTATTCGATGGTTGTAGCCAATACGCTTATTGTATGGATTGATTACCTTCAAAAGTATTTTTTATAGTTTTCAAGTCGATAATATGTAGCAAATTGGTAGAAAAACCTCTCATATATGGCAAGAAAATGAAACGTCTAGTAGAAAATGCCAAAAGTAATAAAAATGGCGCTTATGTTGAGGAGTTTACGATAAACATACGTTTGCAGTGTGTACGTTATTGATGTATTTTTTTTGTTGTTATTTACATTAAATTGTATTATTAGGAGGTGATACCATATCGTGGACTAATGAGTTTATTGACCGATGTCTGCCGTGGCTCCCAATATCCCCGGTTAGTGTTCTTATTTCGTTGTGTTAAAATGAATTTTGTCTCCATTTAGATACGATTTGATCGCTACATTGTCATTGTGTATGTTAAGATGGTAATCTAATGACTATTATTTAGTATTCTTAAGTTGTTCCCGTATCCGTTATAAGTTATCGACCATACTGACGTTGTCTTGACTCGTTAGCAACGTTAAAAGCCATTAAACACATTTACTTATTTAATATTTGCCAGAAATTGTAGATCTTCATATTTATTATAAAATATCTCATCAATTTTGTCATGCCACTGTTACGAGAACTGATGTGACATGATTTGTTTTCATTAATTGTTGCTGACTAAGGTCAAGTGGTTTTTATAACATAATTATGAATTCCTGGAACGTGTGCTTTCTAAGTATTATAAACTATTCAACTTATAAGTTAACATGCCGAAACTAAACGAAACAATATTTACCTATACAGATGAAAATTTGATAGTCCTGGTTAGTATTTTGTTGTATTCAATTTACATGACCTAATTTTCTAATATGCACTAAAATATGTAAAATATCTTCATGGAACTGTTTTCAACATTGAGTATTAGACTGCATTATCTATAAAAAAGATTGCATTATATTATTTTCATCAATTTCTGAACATAATTGTTGCTTTAAATTAAATTTGCATAAAATAAGCAAGCTAGTACTTGTTGTAGGGGCTGACCCAGCAAAGGATATACAAAAGCGCCGTGCTGGCAGTATTGGGTGAGTCTTATTTCATTTGCAATGTGTGTCACTCATAAGTTAGTATTATACACTACATTTTGTAACAGCACAGCAGTTTACTTTAAAGCAATTTTAAATGTTAGCTGAGTACTTATTTCTTGTTACTAAATAATTAAAACTAGTAAATGTGAAGATGTTATCAAACATTATTACAGTTATAAGTAGTTAAAATAGGATATTTGAAACTGTCGGACATGACTATTTAACTGACTGTCACCCACCTACAAAAATATAGTTTTTTTATATTAGTAAAATCAACTTAGAAGAAATTTATATAATTTGATCTCGGCTCTGGTGTATACCAGAATTGTTTACCTGGTGTGTACTCTGTTATATCTATATTGCTCATAAAATGTTACAATCAACATGGGAGATATGGTGTTTCACAGTTAAAAACTCCTTGAAATGTACTAATTGATGCTAACAAAGGTAACTAAAATCAATGAACAATCCATTCTAGTTCTGGCCAATCTTTTAAAAAATCAATAGTAGTGTATTGTTGTCCCATACAAATGAAAGTTTGCTGGAAATTGGTAAGTGATGGTATTTCTCATATTATTTACTTATTAGGCTTGATTTACGTGTTATGATATGATGGAGCCTATGAGACAATTTGTCCTTCTTCTGTCAATGTTTTGAAGTAATATTGTAACTTGCATTCCTAATTCTCGGACTATATTTTACTGCTTTATGGATGTTTTCGGGATCCATGTCCAAATGGTAAAAAACGGAACCCTTATGGATTTATGCTCTAAGTTATCAGCGCAAAGGGTTCTCGCAGGACAACGATTGTCCCAGTTTTCAGGGAATACTAAACAATGATAAATAATAACATATGAATCCATAAATGAGAGCAATTTAAGATTGTGTCATGTTCATTGAATATACCGCGGCTATAGCCCGCGAGCACCGTGCACTTATTAATATGAGTGCAATGGGTGCAGGTGCATCTAAATTGAACCAATCTGAAGTTAAGCTTCGTTTTTTAATGTTTATGTTAGGTATAAAAACTATGCTAATTTGTAATATTTTTTCTAAACTTGTCTAACTTTATGTTTTTTATCACTTAATGCCTCTTTGTCATGCGTGTGATGGAGTCCCGCATTTGATAGCCAAGTCCCGCAATTGATTCTCGCGAATGTACCGCATAGGTATCTGTAAACTTTGGTTGACAACCCTAGGTTTGGGTCTTGAAGTATGATATTGAGGATTCTAATTTATATTTGTTGGATATAATAAACTAGGAATAGTACCAACATGAACCTTGTGAGGGTACAGCAACACAGACTTAACACTAATTACCTACATCAACTTACATGTACATAATTGTAGAATAACATGCAAACACATATACAGGTACATAACATTCTAGGAATCTTTAAAAAAATCTTGGACAGAGTAATATGCCTTGTTAATAAAAAAAAACTAAATTTAATAGTTTGCACGAGAGAGACTTCTGGTAAACTGTTTCGCCCCCCTCCCCCTCACGAACTTCTTAAATAAGAGAAAAGTAAATCTAAAAAATATATACAGGGTGCCCGGGAGGAAAGGGAAAAAATTCAACAGCGGATTACTGACCAAATTTGAAGTTAAAAATGTCATAAATGAAGTTTTCTGGATTCAGTATATTTTAAGAGAAAATTAGATTTTTTCTTAAAACCGTTTTAGACCGTTACGCTATGATAAACGCATTTTAGGAAACGATTTTGTAACCATGTTGTCTTAGTCTTGTCACACTTAATTGACAGAAATCAAATGAACAAAAATATTTTTAATTACCTAGCGAATGTAAAAAAAAAACTTGAAAGTGCATTAGTTTGATTAATAAAATCCTTTTTTTGTGTACTAAACTAAGGCATTCAAGCATCAAAAAAACTTAAAAAAAATTTTTTTTTTGCAGATTTCACCAAAACTCATTTAACATTTTTTGCTTCTTTTAGTCTCAGGAATATGCTGTTAGAATTTTTCCCTTTCCTCGTGGGCACCTTGTATATGATGCTCATTACCATCCAAACTTCCACTGACAATCGGTTTGAACAAGACCTCGTATAAGGTGTTAGTAAAAGGAAAAATACTCATCTTAAGAATCTCCCTCTTACAAGTCTCATAATTAATAATGTAAATATAAATAATCAATTGTGAACACTGTTTATTTTCATATTTCATTGTTATTTTTTAAGGCTGGCAATAGAAAGTCCTTGAACGGAAAAATGCTACTTTGTTCCCCCCTAGTAAGGAAGAAAAGACCATAGTAAATTGTGTCACAAGGGATCAAAATATATTGATTAGAAGATAGATGTAACTTTAAGTTGAATGGAATTTATGAATTGCAGAGCATACTCTAATTACTTACCTAAATGCTCATTCGCTTTCTATCGACAGATCCGATGAAGACGACGCAAGTGGGGGGAAGTACACAAGGATGGAGGAGGACAATATTCAAGACAAAGAGAGGTTTGCAAGGTAAGAAGGTCAGCTACGTTATTCGTTTAATTGTCGAAATCATTATTTATTAGGCGGTCCACCTGGTGAGGAAAGTGCGAGTGTGCGAGGTCGGTGGCAGGTTAGACATGCTTCGCCTCACCCAAAGGATTGCGGCTACGCGTGATTGTCTCGGGGTGCGGTGCGGCTCGTTAGTTTGGACTAGCATTTGGCATTAAGTATCAGTTATTAATGGCATCCACTCCTGGAGCTAGGTATGCTTCTTATAAGAATCTCTACCACAGCAAGTTGCGGTCCATTGCTCTAATTTGTTATGCTTAAATTTTCGACCAAGTTGTCGGGCCATCTTTTTAGTTAACTGCCTTTAATTTCTCTCTTGAAACTCTCTAAAAGTCAGGAGTGTGAGGAACTTACTTAAATATACTCATTCATTCATTCGTTTTGGTTAGTGAATACAAAGTGCTTAGTTTGTAGAGCCAGATATTTTGTTATGATTCACTCCAGGCATGGAATGTTTTGTGTACATTATTCACTGCTATGTACTACCTATGGATAAGTACTCGAGTAGACTTAGGCTTAGGTTAGTGGGCCAGTAATCAGTCAATCACTTAACTCTGCAACATACCGGCTCTTAGTGTTTCTATAACTAGTACCTATTACATAGGCAAGATGTTGTAAACGACATTTTGCTTTACGTTATATCGTTTATTATTTTGATTAACCTACTAAAATGAAATCTTATTTTTTATAGATAAGTAAATGCATCCATGTATTAAAGACTTCATTAATATTGGTAGCATGAGTCCCACATTACGAATCCCGAATAGGCATTTTATATACCAGGACACCATAAAATAGTAACAGTAATAAACCTTTTTTTCCAACAATGTCAATGTGTTTCATCGGATACGGCCATTGTCACCGTGCTCAAAAGATAGCATCGACCCTGGCACTACTTTACCTGCGCGTGATTTATTAGTTTTATTGTTTAATGTTATGTTGTGGGTGTCAGTCTCAACTTAAGGAACAATTATACACAATGAACTTCTCGAACTTCAGGTAACCTATTGTAGTGCACTTAAAATGGTTTGAGTGACCTGGAATGGGCATAATCATTTAACCACAAGTCCATAGAATTATTACATAACCATCGTTCAATGAAAATCGAAGAAAGCAAATATTTTAGTGACATTTAATATCCTTATTCAGTATTCAAATGAAACATTAAGATATTGAAGAAATGCTATTAATGCTATTAACAAGAACAAAATACTCTTAGCAAAGTAAAATCCTATCTCGTTTAATGGACATATTAATGAGGTAACGTATACATCGACATAAAGAATTTTCATTTTTCCCACCGTCCTCATTGTGGAGTTGGCGTGTGATTGGAAACGTGTCTTATCACGCGATACCTGCACTTTTCCTTTACCTTAAAATGTCAATAATGATGTATATTTTATTAACTTGTGCGGAGAGTACGAGCTGCAGTGGCAATTTAGATGTCTGGTTACGATGCTTTGGCGTATAATAATTCAGATAAGAAAATGTTTATTCATAAGTACCTGTAGCTATTACGACTGCCTTTTATGTTTTGCGTCGTAGTAAAATCATAATATACTTACAACATACTTTTGCGTATCGTGCGTACTTTTCAGTTATGATACAAAAAAAGTATGTCCCTAATGTCACGAAAATAAGTATGTAAATTGAGATTACTCGGTTTAGTTACTCCCATACTAAATGTATGAAACGAAATGTAACGAAACTGATAAAAAAATCTCAAATTTGTTTCTTAATTTTTCATACCTTTAGTATGGGAGTACCTAACTAAACTGAGAAATCTCAATTTACATATGTACTTATTTTCGTGACATTAAAAGGTACACTTTTTCTGCAAATGACCCTGTTACGACTTGGTCTGCGTATACTGGTTTCAAATACCGTAAATAGCCTAACGGATATACAGGGTGTAAGTCAAATACGGCTGAAGCTCTTAACTGGGGTTAGCTTAGGACATCATGAGTACATTTAGATTAGGGCTCTCGGTCGTGTCCGGGTTTCGTGTACCCGTTTCCGTGTACCCGTTTCTTTGCTACCGGGAAACGGGTTTCTTACCCGTTGGAACCGTTTAATTAGGAACCGTGTAATTAAGACACGGATACCCGAGTACCTGTGTCTGATCCGCCCTCAATGTGTAGTGGCAGTGGCAATCTAAAATATAGGTACGATTTTATATTTGAACAAAGTATTGAACCGCATTTAACCTGCAACAAAGAAAATTTCTAGCTGCGTAATTCGTAAAAAACTGCGAATTTTCCGGTAGATATTTTTTTGTTTCAGACTTTTTACTAATAAATACATTGGTTTTTCGAATATTCAATTGTAATGGATCCGCAAGACTCAAGCTTGGAAAAGTTTCTAAGTAGATCCGCGGACCCGCGCTTGGAAACGTTTCTAAGTTGGAAACGTTTCTTGGCGTTTCGTGTCGTTCGGGTTCTTAGTACCGCCGGTGCTAAGGATTCGTGTACACGTGTCTGCGGGTAACACGGATACCGGGAGCCCTAATTTAGATAGTTTTTTACTAAAAATTAGAGCAACAAAATTATCAGTACAAAATTATTCGGCGCGCAATGTAGAGCAAAACACTTAAATTAAACGCTCGTTGACAGCTAATTTCAAAAGCGGATGACATAACTGCCATATCAATATCAACAAATGTTCGTACCTACATTGCTGCTCTGAAAATCTTAAAAAAATTCTGTGGGGTCATAATTAAGTGTAACTTTAAAAAAACCTTTTAATCCAGGATTACACTAATGAATCCCATGCTTGGTTTAATTTATCGCCCGTATTAGATTTACACACGGTATACATTTCGGCTTTGTCCAATGGCATATAACACTCACATTTTTACATACTAATTGTATGAAGCGCTTAAATTTCCCCGATGTTTCACTTACCCAACTTGACTATGCACATTTATAGAATTGTCATGGTGACTACTTGTCACTCTTGTAAGGCTATTTGGAAGTTATTTATTTATAAAGTTAAAGGACCATGCGTCAAAATGGACCCAGAACCAACAGACATGAGAGTTCGGCTATTAAATAGGTCTTTTAATCTACTTCATTTAATTATATGGGCATAAAGTCGAATTCCATTGCAGAACCGAGATATTCATATTTTACTTCAGATTAAATAGGTGCATATGGTATCAATGAGTACAGTTCTAAAATGAAGTAACTTTTTGCTTTACCCAGATTTATTTTATACCTTATGACATAATGACAAAGTCAAAACTGAAGTGACGTTTGTTTGCTTTTATGACATTTTAGAAGTATCATTTATGATACTGTGTGCAATATTTTCAAGTGTTATGCTTGTAATGTATCATTGATACTTAAATATCTATGTCACCTGCCGATTAATAATAATCCAAAAATATGGCATTTTTACACATTTTTGTATTTCTCAAACGCTCGGTTCTGTTATGTCATTATAACTTTTTTCGCTACTTAAAGGTTGTCTGAAAGAGATCGCTTTTTAGCGATAAGACCGCCTGTTATCTCTCTCTAGTTTAAGTACTTATTATTTTGTATCGCTTTTATATTATTATCCTATTGATCGGTAGTCAATCACTAAGAGAAACCCATTTTTGTAGATCTTATAACCACTGACTAAAATATGAATATCTCGGTTCTGCAATGTAATACAACTTGGTGCCCATAGAACAAAATGAAGTATATTTATAGACGTATTTAATGACCTAACTCTCAGCTCTGTTGGTTCTGGGTCCAAGCTCCATACTAAGTTGGCCATGGTCCTTTCAGCAAAACTTAAATGGGCTGTATATATAGGTGACATAAGTAAAGGGTCATTTTTGCTAATTGTACTGTATACAGTTATTTTTGCTTAATCACGCCATTTATAATACATAACTTTTTTATTAGTCGGGAGAACCATTGTGAAATTGAACGGCGACGAAGAAACAAGATGACGGCATACATAACAGAGTTGTCGGACATGGTCCCGACATGCTCGGCGCTAGCTCGCAAACCCGACAAGCTCACCATACTTCGTATGGCAGTAGCTCATATGAAAGCTTTGAGAGGTAAGACAAGTACAGAAGTAGTCATCATTTATGTTGTGGTATTATGTATATGTATCTCCAGTCAAAGCACACAGTCTCCTGACATCGTTAAAACTTAAAAAACCTGGTACTGTCAACCAAGAAACTGTTGTACTTACAGGTAGTACAAATCTATTCTTAAGAGCTGGCACGTATTTACTGTTAAATAAGCACTCCTTGCATGTACAATCTACCAGCTCTTTTGAATCAACCTTTAAATATGTGTGAGTTGTGCTGTGACTAGTACTGATTTTTAAGTTTGAATATACTAATAATAGTTAATAAATGATTTCTAAGATACTAGACTTCTGTAGTAACTGTATTGTATGGAACAGATTATTTTGATGAGTTTGACAACATACAATGTTTTAAATTTTGGCAATCACATAGAAAACATGCACTTTAGGAAGGACTGAGGAAATAAAATTTCTCAAATGTATTGTTTATTTAATACTTAACTATAAATAAAAAAAATCTTATAGTAACATAAATTTTTTTGTATTCTAGGCACAGGAAATACTTCCACGGATGGCACATACAAGCCATCTTTTTTGACTGACCAAGAACTCAAGCATTTAATCCTTGAAGCGGCAGACGGATTTCTGTTCGTTGTTAGTTGTGATACTGGTCGTGTTATTTACGTCAGCGACAGTATAGCTCCCGTACTGAACTATTCTCAGGTATGCGAGTAAACGCTTTTGTTGAACATTTTGATCGATGTAGTCTGGTATGTCAGACAATCAATATCCAGCTCATCTCGGCTGAGTCTGATATATACGACAAATGTCCGATTTGATTTAGAAATGTAAAAAATAGCCCCATTCAAATGCAAGCTCTGCTGTGTGGTGTCACTTTGTATTGGTGGCTACACGGGTACGCTTGATTAAACATTCATGGAAGACAAAACGCTAAACTGTTTGTTTAAATTCATATGCTCATAAAGTGCGCTTTTCTGCACAGGTTCAAGAATTAATTTTCATGACATGTTATAGTTAAGTTAGTTGAACCGAATGTGTTCATTTTCTATGATTTTACCGTTCTATTTTAGGGAGAATGGTATTCCTCATCCTTTTATGACCATGTGCATCCAGAGGATACTGAGAAGGTTCGAGAACAGTTAAGCACTCAAGAACCGCAAAATACAGGACGCATCCTAGATCTAAAAACCGGAACAGTGAAGAAAGAGGGACATCAATGTAAGTTTTTAAGCACATTGCTTTATGTTCATTAGTGGCGCAGCTTGTATTTACATTTACAGGCGTGATTTGATTTGAGTGGCCCTTTGATTTGAACACCAAAGTAAGGGGTTTTCTAGTAAGATTCTCGTGCAATAATAACGATGGTGGTAAACTATACTTATGATATAATAGAGAGACACTGCACGTTATAACGAAAACGTAGTTTAACGCAAATAAGATTGAGGATCTACTCGCCTTACGTAAGTTGTAGAGACGAAGCTATACTAAAAGCGCTCGTGCACCTGTAAGCTCTTACGTAAGATATAGGGACGGAGCTATACTAAGGAATGAGAGGTGAATATCACTATCTCATTCCTTAGTATAGCCCCGTCCCTATAACTTACGTAAGAACTTACAGGTGTAAGGCCGGCCTAAGGAATAAGGTAGCGATATCCACCTCTCATTCCTTAGTATAGGTCCGTCTGTAGTAGTTACGTAAAAACTTCACTATCACTACATAGTATAAAATAAAGTCACTTTTTTTGTCCCTATGTCCGCTTAAATCTTTAAAACTACGCAACGGATTTTGATGAGATTTTTTTTAATACGTAGAGTAAGAGGAAGGTTTTTAAATGGGCATTTCTCCGAGCGTTTCGACTTCGGTGGCAGCCTTATCATACGAATCCCGTGAGAGATGCAAGAACTTTTGGATAATAATGGTAGACGTAGTTGACTACTACCAAGTTATCCAAAAAATGTATGAGATACCCACGGAAATCGGGTAATAATGTTGCCATCGAAGTCACGGCGGTTGAAACGCTCGGGGAAATGCCGATATAGGTATAGTACCCGTGCTCCGCCGGGGCGGGTCGCTAGTAGAGATATAATGCCGGGCTAATGGTCGTTTGTTGGCAGCGTCGATGCGGCAGGTGATGGGCTCGCGGCGCGGCTTCATCTGCCGCATGCGCGTGGGCGGGTCGGCGGAGGGCGCGCACCTGGGCCGCCTGCGCGCGCGCAACTCGCTGGGCCCGTCGCACGACGGACACAACTACGCGGTCGTGCACTGCACTGGTTATATCAAGAACTGGCCGCCTACAGGTATCGTATCATGTTCATGTTTCGTTTATGACCATTTTCATTTGTTACCCATCCATTTTATAGTGACCTGAAATTTAGTAAGATAATATCGTCGGTTGACAAGCAAAACTCACTAAGTAACAAATACCTACTTGAATTATAGCTCGTATCTCAGTTCTGATTCAATACTGACATAAGAGGTTGCTAAGAGTAGTGACAGTTTTTATAGTGAGTTTTGGTTGTCAGCCAACAATATGTTTTACTAGTAAAGTGATAATTATATGTGATTTTATGTTAAATTTAAAATGAAAATACTCATTGAGTTCAATAATAATTTTATACCATGAAATCATTCATTAATAATTTAGTTTTACCCGTTCAGTATACTCAACGAATTAAGTTTAGAAGCAAAAGTTTACACCTTGCTTGGCTTCCGATTGTATGACATATTAAAATGCACTGTTGTATGTATGTATGTAAATTCTTTATTGTACACAAAAAAAACCGGCCAAGTGCGAGTCGGACTCGCGCGCAAAGGGTTCCGTACCATTATCAATTTATTATTTAAAAAATACAGTTAAATCAACCTACCTCAAAAACTATAGGAGATAATTTTATCAAACCAAAAATCGTTGATAGAGTTTATTAATGTGCATAATATATATTTTTTTCAGAATTTTATATCGCGTAGTTTAAAAAATAGAGGGGGGGGACACATTTTTCAGACTTTGAGACCTGATATCTCGAAAACGATTTGCTTAAATAAAAATGTGATGTATAAACCATCATATCATTTTCAAAGACCTTTCTATAAATACCCCACACGCTTATGTACAACTAAAAAAAAAATTCTATCCCTCATTTACATGTATGGAGGGCCCCCACCCCAATGGTTTTTTTTACAATTTAGTATCACATTCCTGTAGCGGTTCATACAACACATATCCTTACCAAATTTCGTTACTGTAGCATTTATAGTTTCCGAGTAAATTGGCTGTGACAGACGGACAGACGGACAGACGGACATGACGAATCTATAAGGGTTCCGTTTTTGCCATTTTGGCTACGGAACCCTAAAAAACAGGTAAAAAAATACACAACAATTCAAAAAGGTACAAAAGCTAACTTATCCCTGTAAGGGATCTCTCCCAGTTAACCTTTGAGCAAAATAATCTTTATATATATATCACAGTACATTATAGTTAATTCAATAAGTGAAACACACATTTTCAGAATTCAAGACACGCAATCGGGCCGTCTAAAATGCTATAGTCTTTTCCTCAAAATACTCAGTGCACTACACTACACCAAGTTCCATTGTCAAGTCTCAACTAACAGACTCATGACTACTCCTTGAATTATTATGTTGTTTACTCATTAAAGAACATAATATTATTTGCTATGGGACATTAGACTTGTTTCCAGGCATGCAGATGGATCGGCCGGTCGACGACGAACTCCACGCGTCTCATTGCTGTCTCGTCGCTATTGGGCGATTACAGGTCAGTAAGAATAAGCAATTTACCAGTTTTTCTGGAAAAAAACGTACGTTTCTTGAGTTACTAAAGTAAATGACAGAAATTAATACTTGTTACGGAATGTTGATGTTACTTCCTTTAAATAATTAAAAAAGATTTCATCCCCGAGACCTACAAAAAACTTTATTTTGTTTTAAACGTCAAAATGTGAACCTAGGTACATTCAGCCACAGAAAAAACCCATAGAACTAATGTCAATATCAATAGGTAAAAGGTTTGACGTAACCTTATACAGATTGAAAAAAAGTTAGGCGCGAAAATTTAACATTTTTCAGATTAAAGTGAAATTAACTGTACTTCTCCAGAATTACGAGCGGAGGCAGAAGTAGCCAGAAATAATATACTGCCCCCCCCCAAATCAAAAGTTAGGTACACGACAGCGTATGAAATCAGTTCGTTTTATTTCATCGCAATTTTGAGAAAAGCACTATACAAATCTTGGCTAAAAACAAGGTTCCAGGCCGCGTCTCCCTATCTGGCATTGTTTCGCAGCCGTATCGTTCGTGATCTATAACCCAATTTTGCATAAGAATCTAGATGACAAAATTAAAATTGGCAAATGCAAAGTGAATCATCGGCGATAATTAGGTCGTTGATTTGGGTTATCCTTTTCCACGCCACGTCAAGAAAGTGTCTATGAATTTTAACTTTGCTTGGTATATATTGCTTTGTGGCCTTTGACTTACATATCGGTCTTTGGCGTTGAAACTGTATCTGCGGTGCTGATACATCAGTCATTCGCGTCTAGGGCTATCATCTATAAATTCGTATAACCAAGACAAAGACTGAATAAACCCGGACATTTGGCGTAAGTCCCAATTTTACAAGGAAATACTGAAATTCATTGAGGTATTTTCTCACCTACCTCACATGAAAAGTGTCTGGATTTTCGCTGGTCATTTTTTGAAATCTCCCGGAGCAGCCACCGAATGACCTCCAAATTAGGACAAATCAGGGAAAACCTGGAAGGATGGCACATTCGCGTCCAAGCAGTGAATAAATCAGCAAAGTGACGTTCGGAGAATAGGCAGTAGGACCACTAAAATAAGGACCACCCGGTCCTTATTTTTGCAATTTTGTAGGATGTTCGAACCAATAAAGGAGCTCTTTGCTCTCCCGATTGCAATTTTCTATGGGGCACCCTCTTATTTTGTTATTTGATAAGTAAACCATATTTGTTTCTTTTTCCAATTATAATAAACAAAAATTAGGGGTCGCTACCGAAGTAATAAAAAAACGACTAATCATTTTGCCTTTCTTGAACTTCGTACTTCGGTAGCGACCCCTAATTTTTGTTCATAATAATTAAAAAAAAAAACAAATATGGTTTACTTATCAAATAACAAAATGAGAGGGTGCCCCATAGAAAGTTGCAATCGGGAGAGCAAAGAGCTCCTTTATTGGTTCGAACATCCTACAAAATTGCAAAAATAAGGACCACCCTAATAGGCAGTTGTCTTTTTGTACAGGTGACATCAACGCCGAACGCGGCCGAGGGCAGCCTGTGCAGCGGCGGCGCGGAGTTCGTGTCGCGGCACGCCGTGGACGGCCGCTTCACGTTCGCCGACCAGCGCGCCGCGCAGGTGCTCGGCTATGCGCCCGCGGATTTGCTCGGCAAGCTTTGCTACGAGTTCTACCATCCGGAGGACCAGCAGCATATGAGGGATAACTTTGATCAAGGTTAGCATTGAAATATTTAATGGCTTTCCTTTGTTTTTTTACTATTGAGGTAAAATAACCAAACGGCGTGTGCTGACGGCAGTAAGAATACATTTGTCACCACCCCAACTCCTGCGGGTGTCGTAAGAGTCGAGTAAGGAATTGAAGTGTCACTGACAATTTTTGATAACGATTGATGATGGGCAGCAGCGTTATCATTGTAGACACATTACTGGGATCGCCAATCCGCTTGCCCAGCGTGGCGATTATAGGCATTTACCTCCTAATGCGTCTATACGCATAGTTTAATAGGAGAAGCCTTCGTCCAGCAGTGGACTATCATAGGCTGATGATGTGATGTGAACCAAACGGGTCTGCACACCATCCAATATTGTCATAAGTCTTCATGTTCGCTGGCCAGAGGGCGGTGCAGCTGCAGATGATCCGCTATGCTATGGCAGACTTGCTCGATAAGTTGTGCTACGTGTAGGATTGTCACCTTTTTTTAAAGGCAAAATAGTATTTTTATGAAAATGTAAAAAAAGTACTTACAGGGAAAGTGAGGAAAAAAATGGACATTTATCAAATTATTTATTTTTAAACAGTTATTTGATTTTGTCCATAGAGTTAACGTTTAGTTGCTACGGATTCCGCGAATGCGTTCCGTTTCTAAATTCCAAACACTCCCAAAATTGAAGCTGCAGGCGATGTAACGAGCATTGTGATCATTTTTGGTACCGACAACACCCGCTTTGCACGGTACCAATACCCGTCAATGGCGGTAAAATGATTAAAAGATCAACTCTAAATGTTAAGCAACCTGATAGTTATCGTTTACTAAGAGTTAGATATTAATCATGGCGTTTTATGTGATTATCTCCACTCTACATTTTTACGTAAATTAACTGGTTTAACTTATTCTATCTTTTATTTTCAGTATTAAAATTGAAAGGGCAAATCATATCCCTGATGTACCGGTTTCGTACCAAATCCAGGGATTGGATTTGGCTGAGGACGTCAGCCTTCGCCTTCTTAAACCCTTACAACGATGACGTGGAATACATAGTCTGTACAAACACGCTAGCAAAGTAAGTACTCTTTCTCTTTTGTCAAAGATTATGTGGGAATGTGATCTGACTAACTTATTTCAAAAAGTTGAAAGAAGCTATGACTAGGGTTAGGATTTTGGTGGCATTTATTGAACATAGAACAGTGGAGTCGATGTTACATTTTTAACTTGAATAAATGATTAAATTATAAAATAATAACGAAATAGTGTTCATTTCAAGCTGGATTTATCAAGGAATTTAAATAAATAACATGAAATTTATTTTTGAGAAACTAGAAAAATATTATATTTCAACTAAAAATGTTGGTATATGAGAAAATTTATTTATTTCATTTTTAAGATTCTAGTTCTTTCGAAGACCTTAAGTATTATATAATAATCATAAGATATATTACTAAGAATGATTGAACTTCAATTTATAGGTAGTCAAGTATTAAAGATGAAATTATATAATACTTAAAATTGGCGAAACCCTGTTTCAAAGAATATATTCATTTATTATTTTTGATTAATTAATTATTCAATCAATCATAAAAAAATCAAACAATGACTCCACTGTTCTCTGTCCACCAAGTGCCACCAAAATTCCTAACCCTAGTTATGACCCAATAAAATACAATCGCTAACTTGTGGCACAACTGGTGTAGAGAGTGCCCTCCATACACTTTAAAATTGACAATACCTTGAAAAATCTCAGAAGCAATAGAATACTTAAAAACTATTAAACTCTGAAGTCAAAAACTCTAAAAAAAACAAGGAAAGGAATATGATATTTGTGCATTGCAAGTCAAAAGGCCCTTGTATGTAAAAAGAACCCTGGTCACTCAAATATATCTGGGGACTACCACAATCTACCAATACGATTCAGTTTACTGAATCTGGAGTGTGCTCAAGAACTTCATGAGCTTATTCCACCATCCCCATTTTACCATCGAAATTCTAGACGCACGGCCGGGTTCCACCCTTACTTGGTAGATATTCCATTTGTTCGTACAAAGCGCTTTGCGTCTTCTTTCCTTATGCGTACTGCCAAGGAGTGGAATTCCCTGCCGGCGTCTATATTTCCAAGATCATATAACCCGTCAACCTTCAAGTCAAGGGTGAATAGGCACCTTCTGGGCAAACTCACTCCATCGTAGGCCACGTCTCTGCCCTTGGCTAGTCTGTGGCCATGAGTAAGCCTATTTCATATAAAAAAAAAATCGCGATGTGTCATTTCCATACAACAACTGTCAAAATGTGACAAGTGGAACCTAAACTGATGGTGACCTTCAACATGATATTGTTATGGCAGCCGGTCGCTGGGCAGCGCGAGCGGCGAGGCGCCGCCGGAGGAGAACTACGACTACCACCTGCGCCACCGCGACGTGTACCAGGCCGCGCAGCCCGTGCTGCACCAGCAGCACCACGCTCCGCCAGGTAACACCGCGACATTAGCGACGTTCCTCGGACCTTCAACATGATATTGTTATGGCAGCCGGTCGCTGGGCAGCGCGAGCGGCGAGGCGCCGCCGGAGGAGAACTACGACTACCACCTGCGCCACCGCGACGTGTACCAGGCCGCGCAGCCCGTGCTGCACCAGCAGCACCACGCTCCGCCAGGTAACACCGCGACATTAGCGACGTTCCTCGGACCTTCAACATGATATTGTTATGGCAGCCGGTCGCTGGGCAGCGCGAGCGGCGAGGCGCCGCCGGAGGAGAACTACGACTACCACCTGCGCCACCGCGACGTGTACCAGGCCGCGCAGCCCGTGCTGCACCAGCAGCACCACGCTCCGCCAGGTAACACCGCGACATTAGCGACGTTCCTCGGACCTTCAACATGATATTGTTATGGCAGCCGGTCGCTGGGCAGCGCGAGCGGCGAGGCGCCGCCGGAGGAGAACTACGACTACCACCTGCGCCACCGCGACGTGTACCAGGCCGCGCAGCCCGTGCTGCACCAGCAGCACCACGCTCCGCCAGGTAACACCGCGACATTAGCGACGTTCCTCGGACCTTCAACATGATATTGTTATGGCAGCCGGTCGCTGGGCAGCGCGAGCGGCGAGGCGCCGCCGGAGGAGAACTACGACTACCACCTGCGCCACCGCGACGTGTACCAGGCCGCGCAGCCCGTGCTGCACCAGCAGCACCACGCTCCGCCAGGTAACACCGCGACATTAGCGACGTTCCTCGGACCTTCAACATGATATTGTTATGGCAGCCGGTCGCTGGGCAGCGCGAGCGGCGAGGCGCCGCCGGAGGAGAACTACGACTACCACCTGCGCCACCGCGACGTGTACCAGGCCGCGCAGCCCGTGCTGCACCAGCAGCACCACGCTCCGCCAGGTAACACCGCGACATTAGCGACGTTCCTCGGACCTTCAACATGATATTGTTATGGCAGCCGGTCGCTGGGCAGCGCGAGCGGCGAGGCGCCGCCGGAGGAGAACTACGACTACCACCTGCGCCACCGCGACGTGTACCAGGCCGCGCAGCCCGTGCTGCACCAGCAGCACCACGCTCCGCCAGGTAACACCGCGACATTAGCGACGTTCCTCGGACCTTCAACATGATATTGTTATGGCAGCCGGTCGCTGGGCAGCGCGAGCGGCGAGGCGCCGCCGGAGGAGAACTACGACTACCACCTGCGCCACCGCGACGTGTACCAGGCCGCGCAGCCCGTGCTGCACCAGCAGCACCACGCTCCGCCAGGTAACACCGCGACATTAGCGACGTTCCTCGGACCTTCAACATGATATTGTTATGGCAGCCGGTCGCTGGGCAGCGCGAGCGGCGAGGCGCCGCCGGAGGAGAACTACGACTACCACCTGCGCCACCGCGACGTGTACCAGGCCGCGCAGCCCGTGCTGCACCAGCAGCACCACGCTCCGCCAGGTAACACCGCGACATTAGCGACGTTCCTCGGACCTTCAACATGATATTGTTATGGCAGCCGGTCGCTGGGCAGCGCGAGCGGCGAGGCGCCGCCGGAGGAGAACTACGACTACCACCTGCGCCACCGCGACGTGTACCAGGCCGCGCAGCCCGTGCTGCACCAGCAGCACCACGCTCCGCCAGGTAACACCGCGACATTAGCGACGTTCCTCGGACCTTCAACATGATATTGTTATGGCAGCCGGTCGCTGGGCAGCGCGAGCGGCGAGGCGCCGCCGGAGGAGAACTACGACTACCACCTGCGCCACCGCGACGTGTACCAGGCCGCGCAGCCCGTGCTGCACCAGCAGCACCACGCTCCGCCAGGTAACACCGCGACATTAGCGACGTTCCTCGGACCTTCAACATGATATTGTTATGGCAGCCGGTCGCTGGGCAGCGCGAGCGGCGAGGCGCCGCCGGAGGAGAACTACGACTACCACCTGCGCCACCGCGACGTGTACCAGGCCGCGCAGCCCGTGCTGCACCAGCAGCACCACGCTCCGCCAGGTAACACCGCGACATTAGCGACGTTCCTCGGACCTTCAACATGATATTGTTATGGCAGCCGGTCGCTGGGCAGCGCGAGCGGCGAGGCGCCGCCGGAGGAGAACTACGACTACCACCTGCGCCACCGCGACGTGTACCAGGCCGCGCAGCCCGTGCTGCACCAGCAGCACCACGCTCCGCCAGGTAACACCGCGACATTAGCGACGTTCCTCGGACCTTCAACATGATATTGTTATGGCAGCCGGTCGCTGGGCAGCGCGAGCGGCGAGGCGCCGCCGGAGGAGAACTACGACTACCACCTGCGCCACCGCGACGTGTACCAGGCCGCGCAGCCCGTGCTGCACCAGCAGCACCACGCTCCGCCAGGTAACACCGCGACATTAGCGACAATAGGCATGATGACTGGCAAGTCAAATCAGCATCTTTTTTCGAACTGTCAAAACGATCACCACTATGGAATTTTAAATGAAATACTCAAAAGTGACGTCACGTTTGAGTACTGCCAAATGACCTACTCTTTTAAGTTCTTTTCAGTTTATTAAATAGACGTTCTGTACAAAAATTACTGCAATCTACATCTTAGTAATAATTTCTTCGTGTATTATATCGTGCATAATGTTAAATAATTTATTTTAACTACAGTCATCATCCCTATTCCTCGGGGATACTGCAATACCGCCTAACTACCAAAGCAGATAGAGTTCCAATATCAAACAATTGACACTCAAATTGATCCTATTTGGATTTGTTAGTGACGCGGTATTGCACTATCCCCGACGATTTCGATTCCGACCCTGATTCATGAACGTCTCTTAACCTTTATGCCGCCACGTCTAATACAAAAGCTGTCACTCGTCAATAAAATGTCAACAGACCCTTCAAGCTAGACACGAGCTTCGGAAATGATGATGCCGACTAAAAAGAAGGTTTTTTTTTTTTTATACCACGTCGGTGGCAAACAAGCATACGGCCCGCCTGATGGAAAGCAGTCACCGTAGCCTATGGGCGCTTGCAACCCCAGGGGTGTCACATGCGCGTTGCCGACCCAATAAGAACTTGTACACTCCTCTTTTGAAGAACCCCATACTGTAGTCCAACGGGAAAACCTCGGCAGGGAGCTCATTCCACAGACGGACCGTCCGCGGGAGGAAGTTCCTCTGAAACCGCACGGTGCGCGACCATTTAGGTTGCAAGGTGTGAGGATGAGCGCCCAGTCGGTGGCGAGCGGTGCGATGATGAAAAGTGGACGATGGCATCATGTCGAACAGTTCTTCAGAGCACAACCCATTGTACAGACGATAGAACACACATAAGGAGGCGAAGTCTCTCCTTAGACTTAAGGGTTCAATACCGCCTATGAGTCTGGGATCGGCGACTATTCGGACAGCTCGTCTCTGAACCGAGTCAAAGGGTGCAAGCTGGTATACAGGTGCTCCTGCCCAGAGGTGACAGCAATACTCCATATGGGGTCTGACTTGCGACTTATATAACAGAAGTCTTTGCCCCGGAGTAAAGTATCCCCTCGCTTTATTGAGCACCCCGAGCTTTTTGGATGCCAGCGTAGCTTTTCCCTCTAGGTGACATCGGAATTGGACGTCGTTGGAAATGTCGACTCCGAGGATCCCAATACTCCCTGACATGGTAAGAGCTGTGTCTTGGAACTTTGGAGCCACAGTAAATGGGGTTTTTTTAGCGGTAAACGCGCAAACTTGTGTCTTTGTGGGGTTGAACCTGACTAGGTTATCCCGACCCCATAACGATGAGTAAGATAAGGTGATAATGATGATATTTATTATTAGCAACATATGACACCGATTTTTCAAATTTACTGAGCAGCATACCTGGGGCCTATTTCTCGAAAGCTTGTAACTTGTAATAGTTGTAATTCAAGTGGAAGTCCTTATCTAATTTATAGTGCTAAAAAGAGACTTCCGCTTGTATTACAAGTTACAAGCTTTTGAGAAACTGGCCCCAGTCATTTAAATTTTATTACGACGTATGTAGCCGTAGCATTAGTGTAAAGGTCTGTGCCCACTAGACCGTACCATACCATGACCGTAGCATGAACGTATCAGACAAAAAACTATTATTTGTATTGAAAAGTATGAGACTGTGTTGGAACGCCGGAACGTCCTAGTGGGCATAGTCTCATTCTTTTCAATACAAAGAATAGTTTTTTGTCTGATACGTTCATGCTACGGTCTTGGTATGGTACAGTCTAGTGGGCAGAGACCTTAAGGCCTCAGTGGCGTCGAGCGCCAAGGGATTTGAACGGTGCGCACTCAGGTCACGCGCATGGGTTTGCATTTGCTTAACATGCCCGCCCCGTCGCGCCGCTTGACCATCTACTCAGGCCAGACTTAGTATCCGATCGCAGTATTTTTTTTTTTTTATGTTGGCACAACAAAGTGGCTCCACTCCACCTGATCGTAAGTGAAAAGTACAGCCCATGTTAACAGTAGCGATTGTTTCAGCTGCCGGCGTGGGCATGGGAGGTGCGCGCTCGCCGGGCGCCGCGCCGGCCGCGGGCAGCTACGCGCCGCACTACGCGCCCGACTACTCGCCGCACCGCGTCGCCAACACGCCGCCCGTCACCACTTGGACCACGCTGCGGCCCGTAAGTCTACATCGTGACAACTTTCGAACGCCATTGTCGGCTGTACAGAGTGTACAGGCCAAATGAAGATTGTGTTTTGTTAATGTAATAAGTACTTACGCGAATATCAACTTGTAATTAAATAGTTCAAATAATAGTACATTGTGCATCAAGGGAGGTAAGTACGGAATTACTAACGAGAGTGTTAGAAGCCCGACGCCGTCAGCCGGAGGGCTTTTATGACTCGAGTTAGTATTCCGCTTACCGACCGTGGTGCATACAATGTTTTTCATCACACTTGCCAACAAAAAAATAATTTTTAAGACATAACATTATTAGATGACGTACTGACATTTCTATTACTCCCTAGGGAATGTCAGTTTTCTATTACTCCCGCTACGCGCGCAAGTAATGGCGCGCTTAGACAGCAAGTGTGATGAAAATATGATTATTTCTATGTTACCCTACAGAGTGGCGGAGCCGGCGGCGAAAGCTACGCGTACAGCGGCGAGGCGCCCGCCCCGGGCCCGGGTACGGCGCCGGCGGCCGACGGCTCCCCCGCGCGCTCCCCGCCCGCGCCCGCCTACCTGCCGCCCGCGCACTACCACCACAACCACCACCCGCACCCGGCGCACGGTCAGTATACACACAGCGTACAGCGGCGAGGCGCCCGCCCCGGGCCCGGGTACGGCGCCGGCGGCCGACGGCTCCCCCGCGCGCTCCCCGCCCGCGCCCGCCTACCTGCCGCCCGCGCACTACCACCACAACCACCACCCGCACCCGGCGCACGGTCAGTATACACACAGCGTACAGCGGCGAGGCGCCCGCCCCGGGCCCGGGTACGGCGCCGGCGGCCGACGGCTCCCCCGCGCGCTCCCCGCCCGCGCCCGCCTACCTGCCGCCCGCGCACTACCACCACAACCACCACCCGCACCCGGCGCACGGTCAGTATACACACAGCGTACAGCGGCGAGGCGCCCGCCCCGGGCCCGGGTACGGCGCCGGCGGCCGACGGCTCCCCCGCGCGCTCCCCGCCCGCGCCCGCCTACCTGCCGCCCGCGCACTACCACCACAACCACCACCCGCACCCGGCGCACGGTCAGTATACACACAGCGTACAGCGGCGAGGCGCCCGCCCCGGGCCCGGGTACGGCGCCGGCGGCCGACGGCTCCCCCGCGCGCTCCCCGCCCGCGCCCGCCTACCTGCCGCCCGCGCACTACCACCACAACCACCACCCGCACCCGGCGCACGGTCAGTATACACACAGCGTACAGCGGCGAGGCGCCCGCCCCGGGCCCGGGTACGGCGCCGGCGGCCGACGGCTCCCCCGCGCGCTCCCCGCCCGCGCCCGCCTACCTGCCGCCCGCGCACTACCACCACAACCACCACCCGCACCCGGCGCACGGTCAGTATACACACAGCGTACAGCGGCGAGGCGCCCGCCCCGGGCCCGGGTACGGCGCCGGCGGCCGACGGCTCCCCCGCGCGCTCCCCGCCCGCGCCCGCCTACCTGCCGCCCGCGCACTACCACCACAACCACCACCCGCACCCGGCGCACGGTCAGTATACACACAGCGTACAGCGGCGAGGCGCCCGCCCCGGGCCCGGGTACGGCGCCGGCGGCCGACGGCTCCCCCGCGCGCTCCCCGCCCGCGCCCGCCTACCTGCCGCCCGCGCACTACCACCACAACCACCACCCGCACCCGGCGCACGGTCAGTATACACACAGCGTACAGCGGCGAGGCGCCCGCCCCGGGCCCGGGTACGGCGCCGGCGGCCGACGGCTCCCCCGCGCGCTCCCCGCCCGCGCCCGCCTACCTGCCGCCCGCGCACTACCACCACAACCACCACCCGCACCCGGCGCACGGTCAGTATACACACAGCGTACAGCGGCGAGGCGCCCGCCCCGGGCCCGGGTACGGCGCCGGCGGCCGACGGCTCCCCCGCGCGCTCCCCGCCCGCGCCCGCCTACCTGCCGCCCGCGCACTACCACCACAACCACCACCCGCACCCGGCGCACGGTCAGTATACACACAGCGTACAGCGGCGAGGCGCCCGCCCCGGGCCCGGGTACGGCGCCGGCGGCCGACGGCTCCCCCGCGCGCTCCCCGCCCGCGCCCGCCTACCTGCCGCCCGCGCACTACCACCACAACCACCACCCGCACCCGGCGCACGGTCAGTATACACACAGCGTACAGCGGCGAGGCGCCCGCCCCGGGCCCGGGTACGGCGCCGGCGGCCGACGGCTCCCCCGCGCGCTCCCCGCCCGCGCACAGTGGAACGACTCTATACATTTAGCCTGACATGAGTACCTTATGTTCGTAATTTGACTATAACTTTCGATTGTGTTAACTTTCAGCTGCGAAAATTGGCGTGCACACTCATCAATAGATTGATGATAGAAAAATGTTTATATATTAAGAAAATTATATCGAGAACATATCGAAAAAAATACAAATAAATTATTTTTCTAGAAAATTTGTTTTTTTTAGTTAATTTAGCGAAATGTCTTTTATGATCATATTGGTGTACAAAAAATTTAAAAATAATATATACTTTTTTAAATAAGACACGTTCAGTGTCTCAGTATCGAGTGCCTCACAGCTGTTTAAATTACTGTTTGGCGGTGTGGTTGTGACATTGCTCATCGATTATTATCAGGCGTTTAATTAAAAAGATACGAATGTTATGATTAAATTAACATCTTTTTAGTTAAATTAAGTGTTTTTATGTTTGTTTTCAGTACCAAATAAATGTTAAATAATCCATAAACGTCTGTAACGTAATCGACAGGAAGATTAATGAAACTGCGATGATTCAATAGGTATATACAAATCTTATTTACATTTATAAATCTACAAATAATCAATATCTATATACAAATCATATTTACATTTTAAAAATCTACAAACTGAAATTCGCAATTGCAATCCGCTGACTTGATGAGGTTTTTGGCTTCTGTATGCAAAGTTATTTTTACATTGCGCTGTAGTTTACTGGATAGCAATGGATCGGACCTTAACAGTAACTCGTGAATAAGATCCATGTTACTATGCTTCCTGGAGATCTTCCGCGTATGATGGAGTCTCACATACCTTATAATTTTATGGTTAGTCTCCTGTGCCTCTTCTGACAGCATGCCAATAGGTACCAGAGAGTTATATTTTACAATATCTGCTCCATGGATTAGGATTTTGTGAACGGTGACGGGCATGCGATACCATTTATACTTATTTGTATATAATTTTGCAGTTTTTCTTATATATTTCTTGAACTTTTGCTCGTCAATTTGAATCCGTGAGCAAGACAAAAGTTCTAGAATGACGCAAAACCTCTTTAACAGTTCTGGATCAAGTCCTGTAATTTCAGCACTAACATTATAGTTTCTGAAAAAACTTCGCGCAGTGTTTCCGTCATTGGTGTTTCCAGCTCCTTGTTTAACAATATCAACGAGGAGACCTAACTTTTCCCTAAACTTTTGTTGGATCTCTTGTTTTCGCTGTGCCACTTTTAATTTATCATCTCCTTGAGCGCGCCAAACTGCTAAATTTTGCTTATAAGATATGTGGAGAAAACATTCGAAGCTTCGAATCCATGCATGAAGGGGTGATATACCAAAACAATAGTACTCTGAGTTAACTTTCATTTGGTCTATTTTATCGAGTTCATTCATAATTTTTGGGGTTGCCTTGCAAATAAAACATCTCATGGCTGATTTTGTGTCTGTTAAATCATTACAAATTTTTGTATCCACCATAGTAAACATTAATTTGTAATTTACAGTTGCGTTTTTCAAATGGAATGGGAGTAATTGTTCGATTTCTTGGTTAATTTCGTTTACTGATCGCGTAGTTAGACCTTTACTTTCTTTAGCAAAACGAAATGAAATTGGACGACAAAATCGGCATGATGATGGTGAAGGACTTTCCCAAAAGACAGTACCAGTATTTTCGTCAAATAATTTAAGGGGCACCAAGCTACACGTGAATATCGAGGAATCGTCGGAAGTTCCGTCAGAAAATTTTTGTTTATATCGTGATTGGCCTGAAGCACCATCGCATCCCCATTTAGAGACTAAAGTCAAATTCAAATTTTGATTAGTATCCAAAGCAATATGTTCGGAAATTCTTGATACAGTTTTGTTCAACAGTTCCTGTAACTCAACTTTAGCGTGCACTTCAGAGATCGTTATCTTATCATCCGGCAAGTAGCATTCTTGTTTTGCTTGGTGTAGTTGATAGTAACTGGGAAATAAATCAGGAACTATTTCATTAGCTTTCAGTCTTATTTGTTTATAAGATTCTTTTGTAAGATTTGTGTTGATGTAAAGCTCTAATGCGTCATCCTTTCCAATGCTTTTAGGTTTATTTTTCAACAACGAGTCACAATAATTTCGAACAGACTTGTGATGATTGGGATGGTCCTGAATAAAAGCATATATAAATTTAGCATCAGGGTCTTTGAGATGTTTTGACGCAACGTAACTTATTTCCTCGGGTGGTATCATTTGCAGTGGTTGAGTTCGTCGAACTTTTTGCCGGTCACTTAATTCTTCAAATTGTTTGTTTGGCGCCTTTTGCTCTTCTACAGAAGACCTACCCTTAGGTTCGACATTAGGCCATTCAATTTTTCTGTCCAGCCAATCCTTGTGTGTATCCAAAAACTTTTGTTCATTATAGTGGCACAGTTTTTTCTTCATTTTGGCTGTGTCAACAATTTTTGCAATTTTTTTCGAAACAGATCTATGGGAAAAAGATTTTAATTAAAAATAAGATACAGATACAGCCTGATCGTCGTCAGACGGAAAGCGAAGTCTCAGTAATAGGGTCCCGTTTTTATTATTTGTTTACAGAACCCTAAAAACATAAACTTACTTGTAAGGCTCTTATTATATTATCAAAATACTTATTAAATTCGTAGGTACTTATTATAGGCACGCAAACAAGAACACCTACTTTGGCATTTATAATATTGATATAGATTTAGATATTATAAGTATGTGGGTACTTACGGTTTCAGGGTAGGAGGTACATCTTGAAAATGTGAATCTAATATTTTATCAATAACCACTTGACGCTTTTTAAAAATATAGTCTTTTATCAAATTGTATAAATACCTATTTGTTTTTATACACTGCCACTTCATTTTGAAATAATAATTATAATATATTGCGTTGCACGATAGCGATTTGATTGACGGAGGACGTCGGCGTCGTCAAGGAGTCAAAATTATAATTATCCTTACCATATTTTGTAGAATTGCGAATCGTTGCATAGTTGCTATACTCATGTTTGCAGGCGTTAATAAATCAAATACATTTTCGTAATTTATTTTAAAAGGTGGTTATAGGCGGCCATAAAATTTATCGGGAAGTAATAAGAAAAAGTTAAGCTTTCAGAATATATACAACACTACCCGGGGAAACGGTGGCGTTTTTTCTAAATCCTTAAAAATAGGTTACGAGCGGACTCCGCCCCTTGAAGTATCCCTCATGTGTAAAATACTTACTTTTTTCGGTTTTTAATATTTGAAATACGTAATAAAATAGTAAAATACTGTATCGGATAAAAAACATACATAAATAACGTTATTAATACTTCGCAATTTAGTTCACAAACATAACGCTTCAGAAAGTCCAACTGTAAAGTCGAAATTAGGTTCCATTTTTATGATCATTGCAATGCAATAATAAACCATTAAAAAGCTAAACCTGACATTTCATGATACCTTATTATGAAAAATCATATAATATTCATCAGTGAGCATAGTTAGTATCATAAGTGAATGTCACGTCTTTAGTATGAAGTCGTTCCACTGTGCCGCGCCCGCCTACCTGCCGCCCGCGCACTACCACCACAACCACCACCCGCACCCGGCGCACGGTCAGTATACACACAGCGTACAGCGGCGAGGCGCCCGCCCCGGGCCCGGGTACGGCGCCGGCGGCCGACGGCTCCCCCGCGCGCTCCCCGCCCGCGCCCGCCTACCTGCCGCCCGCGCACTACCACCACAACCACCACCCGCACCCGGCGCACGGTCAGTATACACACAGCGTACAGCGGCGAGGCGCCCGCCCCGGGCCCGGGTACGGCGCCGGCGGCCGACGGCTCCCCCGCGCGCTCCCCGCCCGCGCCCGCCTACCTGCCGCCCGCGCACTACCACCACAACCACCACCCGCACCCGGCGCACGGTCAGTATACACACAGCGTACAGCGGCGAGGCGCCCGCCCCGGGCCCGGGTACGGCGCCGGCGGCCGACGGCTCCCCCGCGCGCTCCCCGCCCGCGCCCGCCTACCTGCCGCCCGCGCACTACCACCACAACCACCACCCGCACCCGGCGCACGGTCAGTATACACACAGCGTACAGCGGCGAGGCGCCCGCCCCGGGCCCGGGTACGGCGCCGGCGGCCGACGGCTCCCCCGCGCGCTCCCCGCCCGCGCCCGCCTACCTGCCGCCCGCGCACTACCACCACAACCACCACCCGCACCCGGCGCACGGTCAGTATACACACAGCGTACAGCGGCGAGGCGCCCGCCCCGGGCCCGGGTACGGCGCCGGCGGCCGACGGCTCCCCATACACGTATTTTTTTTTGTCTTTTTTATGTAATCTTACGTGACAGTGAAATATACACAGAATGAAGAGAGAATGTTATGTCACTTTGTAAGTTACTTCCGGTATTTTACTTTTTAAAGCAGGTTACTTCTGTTACTTTGCAGTCCTAGGACTGCTAAATAATTAGTAATATCATAAGAAATAATGCCAAAGTAGAAATACCATAACATATCAAGCTCATATTTTAAAGACAAACGTATCTTAATCGCGTAATAGTAGATTAGATGCCAAGGCCGTTTAAGTGGGAAATGTCTCAGATGACGTGTAATTGTAGCATGTGTTCCGAAGCTTTCCCATTTAACGGTCGAGGTGTGTTTACTATTTTTCTGCTCAACGGAGCCGGCAGGCGGCAACTTAGTTTAGCGCAGCGGCCGGCAATGTGCTGTTTGCCAGCCGGTGGGCAGAAAACTTGCGTTTAATTGTATCCTGACGTTTCGGGCATGACGTTACACCCGTGGTCGCAGCAGACTTTGTCTGTTTGCCCGTTAGTCTTAAAAATATGAGTGATAATCGTGAAAGTTTCAATAAATATATCAAGTTCAGTCATAGAACCAGCGACATGGTATTTCCTGGTCTAAATCGATGTACGTAATGTTAACATTTCATTGCAAGTTTGAGAAGTAAATAGTTTTTTTTTTATTTAGAAACAAACAGTCTTAAATAACTTTTGAGTGACTTAGCTAATAGCTACAAATTATTTTACTAACAGACCAATAGTTTCCTGATCTACAAATATCAACGTAATATAAAAGTAAGTTGTAGTTGTAAATAGTTGTGCTAAAGTAGCAGTTGTTTGACAGGTATGTGGTCGTGGCAAGGCGGCGGCACGGGCGCGCCGGGCGCGGGCGAGCCGGCGGCGCCGCACGAGCTGTCAGACATGCTGCAGATCCTCGACCAGAGCGGCGGCGCGGCCTTCGAGGACCTCAACATCAACATGTTCAACTCCAACTTCGAATAGCGACACGGTTCCCGAGGTTGCCGCCCCGATTAGTCGCGCGACGCTGTTCACGGTCTACAGCCACAGACGTTTTTCGGGAATTAGTTCGGTATCAATTGATACACGTTGGGTAATTACCCGACGTGTTTGATATAAAGCCAATCTTAATTCGTTAACGCTAATCTATTAGACATGGAAAATCACCGGTTTTTACCTTCGTATCGTTCGGTTAATCTACCTAATACATTTTAATTTCCTAGCGTTAACGATTGTGACTTTCCCGGGATGTAAATGCCAACATCTCAGATTGTTTGTTGTTTGTATCTCGATATCCAAGAAGAATAGAGACGAAAATAGACAGACGAATTGTCAAAGGTGTTCACGTTTATAACATTTATAGCCTAGTTAAGTTCAGCGTCAAGGTTAATTCGGATGTCTGTGGTGGCACCAGATCGAGCGCTTCCCACGTCCGCGACTCTGCGCGTTAACAATTCAACTAGAGCTTTATCGCGAGATGAAGCTTTCATTAAATGGCAACCCACTGTACAAAACACGTACCTTTGTAAAATACACGAATTCACCCCTACTCTTCTTGAACGCTATTTCATATTTGCAAATAAGATTGTCGATAATTAGGTATTGCGTTATTGACTTATTGATTGTGGGGCTAAAAGGTAGAGCAATGGATCGGCAGCTAGTTACTTAGTTTACACATATATTTTTTATGTATTAAAGTAAATAGATCAAGTATAGATTTAGGATAGACATTTATATGATAGCAATAAGATAAAAAACCTTTTTTTATTCGTTAGATACCTTAGATATTTAATTTTTATGAACAGAATAAGCTAAGTCTAACTTGTCTGGGCTGAGCTATTCTACATTTGATAACTGCTGTATTTTTAATCAAACAAAAAACTTTGTTGGCGATGAATGTATTGAAACCCACATTCTCAGTTGATACTTAAATAAGCGCTAGGTATGATTGATTTATTTAAAGATCTGAGAGGTATTGCGGCAAAGGGTACAATAGGCTACTTGACCCATTTTTAAAGTTTGTATCTTATATTATTAATCAATATCTGATTAACGGAAAAAAAATATAAATATATTTTTTCACGACCTAGAAAACCGCAAAATTATAACTTAAAATTTAAACTTTCGTTACCGCGCGAAAACGATACTAGCCATGTTAATGCTTAGATTATCTGTGGTGTGACGTCACTCAAACCGAAAACAAACATTTGACATGTCACTTATGTTATGTCAATGTCACAGCAAAGCAGCAAATGCCTACATGTCCATGGCGAATTTCACTCGTATAAGATTCGACATGAAGTTAGTTTAAGATCCTATGACGTCACATCATGGCCGACACCGTTTTCAGAGTACGAAATTAAAAAAAAAAACAAATTTTTCAATAAAAAAATATGTACCCATCAAACACTTTTAATGCACCGTAATCGAAAAATATTGATCTTTTCAATAAATACTACAGAAAATAATACTTTTTTGCACTAAATTTGATATTAGTCAAGTAGCCTATTGTACCTTTATTATCAAAACCTTATATTTCTAGTATCTCTACTAAGCCAAGATGTCTAATCTTTATACCAGCGTTATAATTTATAAGTCTTATAACTAAACAACGATTTGTCATAGTGTTGAAAACCGACAAATGTGCGTATGAGTAAAGTTAATAATTTTAACGACCCATTACGTGTAATTTAGTTAAATGAAACAAGTATTATATATTTAAATTCGTTATATTAGTTTAAAGTAGAGGTGTGCGCCACGCCGGCGCGGCGACGCCGCGCCGCGGGACCCACGCCGCCGCCGCCGCCGAGGTTTCCAAAATTCACGCCGCGACAAAAATTTTGCGGAATAAAATAATTTAAATTACGCGCCACGCTGATCAAATTGACATTAAACAACAATATGCTTGCGAATATCGACAAGCGGATCCCTCTGACCGAAAAGATTGTATGCGCAGCACTTCTGGATTGCAGATTTTCAAGCCTAAAGGAGATTTATACGTATCTACGAAAAAAACATACTACTCGGGCGGTTCGTAGTCCACAAACGCTAAACAGAGGGGCAGGTTATATTCTTCGGTTTTCTGTATAACCTGGCGAAGCGTATGCATGTGGTCTACGGTACTAAAGCCTCTTCGGAAACCGGCTTGTTCGGGAGGCTGGAAGTCATCAAGCCTGCGTGCAAGACGATTCGTAATGACTCTTGAAAACAGCTTATATAGACATGGCTCAGAAGTGAGATGGGTCGGTAGTTCTTCAATAAAGCGTTGTCACCTTTTTTGAAGAACAGTACCACCACACCTCTGTTTGATGCCTTTGGCGTTCTCCCTTTCAGTAAGAAGGAATTTAACAACTTCTGAAGGGCCGTAAGGTCGGTTTACCACCCGCCTTCAGAAGCTCAGCTGTAATTCCGTCCTCCCCAGGCGCCTTGTTATTTTTGAGCTGTTCAAGAGCCATTCTTATCTCGCACAGGCTGATGTCCGGGATGTCTTCTGTATAGTGTCGGGTCAGTCTAGCTCTGAGGTCTTCCGCTAGATCAACTTCGGGTCTGCTAGTTGACGTGTACAGCTGTCCATAAAATCCCTCTATCTCACTCAGCAGCTCAGATTTGGATGTAACGATTCCACCATCCTCAGTCTTTAATTTGGCGAGCTGGCTTTGCCCAACAGACAGATCCCTTGCATGCAAAGACTTTAGAGCCCTTGTTCCGCTCGATGGCTTCTTCTATACACTTGGTACGGAATTGGCGCATATCGCGTTTGAGGGACTTAGAGATCTGTCTGTTGAGCTGCCGGTATAAAGTCGCATCAACTGAGGACAGCTTCCACAAACCCGTCGTTGAATACGTCCACATCATCGCCTAGACAATCGAAACGGTTTTGGAGTTCCAGCCGAAAGCTCTCGGGGTTTTGGAGACGGAGTGCAGGACGGAGCGTAGACTTCATCAGTCGCGAGCGTTCTAGCTTAGGACATATATTCAACGTGCCTCTTACCAGGCGGTGATCGCTCCCGGTTTTAACCGTACTGATCACAGAAACATCGTTGAATATATGTCTCTTCGTCGACATGATGAAGTCGATCTCGTTTTTAGTTGCACCGTCGGGACTCATCCAAGTCCATTTTCTGTGCTCGCGTTTCTTAAAGAAGGAGTTCATCATGTAGAGTCCCTCGTTCTCCAAGAAACCAGCCAGCAGATGGCCCCGGTGGTTCCGACGTCCAACCCCAAATTGCCCCACCCTCAGCTCGTCACCATCTCTCACGCCCAGTTTCGCGTTGAAGTCCCCCATAACAACGGTGAAGTAGATTCTGGAGCTATACATGGCTTTTGAGATATCATCATACATAGCCTCCACCTCATCGTCCGAGTGTGTCGAAGTCGGCGCGTACACCTGTATGACCTAGTCGAGTATCTCCCAGATACTCTTGAGTATAAGGTACGCCACCCTAGCCGACACACTCTCGATCTTCACCACGTTGTTTACGAGGGACTTGTGGACGATGAACCCGACACCTCCCTGGGACTGTTGGTCGCCCTCCCGGAAATAGAGCAAGTTGCTGGACTTTAGGATTATCGTGTTTTCGGACTTCTGACAATCCCACAATGTCCCAACGCAACTTGCTCAATCCTTCTTCCAGTTCCACTAACTTTTCGTCGGTCCGCAGTGTATGTGTGTTATAAGTTGCCAGGGCCAGGGGTCGTCGGTGGTGGTAGCCGGATATTTGCCGGAGATTCTTAGCACCCCTGACCGCGCTAGCACCCTGGCCGCTACCATAACCAGGGCACCGGGGGTCGCCGGAACCTTGGGGCCGCGGCCTTTTTTGTGGTTTCATTTTGGGGGGTTTTGCCATAATCGCCACGCTTGGCATGCGGGTTGGCGATTGCAGTGTCTCCACCACACTTTAGGGATGCTGCTGCCCATCCCCGGTGGTCTTGGTCGTAGTTTTTAGACATACCCGGGTCAAGTGTATGATCAGTGACACTTTAGTCCCTTAGTCGACTCCTACGACACCCATGGGAAGAGTTGGGGTGGTGACAAATGTATTCTTACTGCCGTCACCACACGGCAAAGTGCGGTTGCCAGTGATGACATACGGTACTGAAACGTGGCCGCTTACAATGGGCCTCATAAGAAGGCTCAAAGTCACCCAAAGGGCAATGGAGAGGGCTATGCTAGGAGTCTCTGCGTGATCGGATTAAAAATGAGACCATCCTCAGCCGAACCAAAGTAACCGAAATAGCTCTCCAAATCGCTAAACTGAAGTGGCAGTGGCGGGGCACATTGCGCGTAGAACCGATGGCCATTGGGGCGGAAAGGTTCTTGAGTGGCGGCCACGTACCGGAAGGCGTAGCGTGGGCAGGCCCCCCACAAGGTTGACTGATGACCTGGTGAAGGTCGCAGGAGTCCGCTGGATGCGGGTGGCGCAGGACCGGTCATTGTGGCAATCTTTGGGGGAGGCCTATGTTCAGCAGTGGACGTCTTTCGGCTGATATGATGATGATGATGAAACTATATCTACCTTTATAATACCTTCTCATCCATACGAACGTACAGGGTCGCGTTTTATAAAGTTACAATTTACAATTTCGCTGTTTGCCTCTCTAACGCACGCACATATTGGCTAGAAAGATAGGCAAACAGCAAAATTGTAAATTCTAACTTTATAATACGCGACTCAGGCGAAGAATGTGACCTTGACGCCGGCGTGGCGCCGCCACGCCGGCAAAATTTTGCGGCGCGCCGCCGCCGACGATTTCTATGCCGGCGCACACCTCTAGTTTAAAGAGCATTTTTCTAAAAGTTTGTACATAGTTAAGATCAATCAGTGCTGTTTAATTGTATCTAGTTATTTGCATTATTAAGTATACTAAGAGAATGCACAAAATAAAATCTGTAAGAAAAGTTGATAAAAAAAGTATAAACGGGTACTAACGCGGTTAGAGTTATTAATTATGTACTAGCTTTTTGAAAAATGGCCTAATATGTAGTTATTTATGTGGTTTGATACATAATGAAATGCATTCCACGCCAGTGTGGTTTTATGAAATCAGGCAGGAATCGAGAGTACACCTAATACCTAATTATGTACAGCCGCATACATGACTTTATCTATGACAGCAAAAAATCAAGTTGGCGGCTGAATACCAAGCTGTCGTTTGTCACCTCAGTAATTAAATAAAAACACCAGTGGCATAATATTGTATGAAAGTCAATTTTTATATTCCACATACGACATGTAAAATTTATACCATTGTCAAGCATTAGCCGTCTATTTGACAGATTATAATGGAGGAGATAATTGGCTTTTTTAAGACCCAACGATTTCCAGAAGTGTGCAGTAAGGCTCAGGTCCGCACGGTCCAATAGGAGACTAGGGCCTAAGCGATCATAGGCAAATACCTGTTTATTTATAATATTAAAATAATATGTACTTTTTACGCTCCAGCTCAACACCTACAAATAAATATGTATGAAATAATTTTTTCTCAAACATGCAATGAAATGTTGTAGTTACTTGCCTAAAAAGCGACCGGGAAGTACCCCGTTGCCGGCCTAGGCCGGCAAGTGCCTCTTTTTTAATTTTCATTTGACATAGGGTTGTGACCTGGCATCTTGGCTTTTAGCCAATAATTATCTGTAAGTAATATTAGTATTAAAAAAAATGATTGGCTAATTGTTGCACTTATAATTACGTATTTAAATTATATAATTTAAAATATTATGTACAATAACTACTCAAAATAATGTTTAAAAAAGCAGTATTATACGGTGCGATCCGTCGGCGCCGATCATCGCATGCGATAAATTGGACCCAACAGACCGCATCGTCTAATACCGCTTTTTAATTTGCACCTTTCAAACATGTCAATCTTAAAAAAAAATGAGGCGTCGGTGTCGTATTTGATTTTTAAGGCAGTATAGCTTAGTGTTTTCGCCTGTCCACAAGGACTAAAAATATAAAAAAAAAGTATTTGACTTTTGTTCTGTTTCAAAGACTTAGTTATGTAGTTGACTTATAATTTCTTAGAATGAAGATATTTTTTTTTGTTTCATTTCATTGCATGTTTGAGAAAAGCACTATACATACCTCGGCCATGAAGTGACGGGTTGCCGTCCGAATACTATCCGGCCTCGCTTCGCTCGGCCGTCTACATATATTCGGCCGGCAACCAGTCACTTCGCGGCCTCGGTAGTAATGTACTATAACAGTACAGCGCATTTTCAGAAAGGCTTAATTTGTTATAAGCAGACATCGGATTCCGTGGGGCGAAACTTCTTGAAAGCTAGGGATTTCCCATATCTATACTAAGATCTGAAATGGAATTCGAGATCAAAAATGTAAACAATCTATGACAATGACATGACATTATACAGTCATTGCTAAAATGACATTCCAGGGGTATAGAACTTTTTATTTTTAACACCTTCATAAATTAACGTCGCATTTTGAGATGGGTTTTTTATTTTATTTTATTCATTTCCACACTTACAAACTACCCTTACATGTACTAAACCTAAGACAATGCTTGATGTGTAGATGTAGATACGCGAAAATCAAAGTATGTTCGATACACAAGTATCACAATGGTTAACATAATTATTTTTGGACATGACTATAAAAAAGATGAGTGTTCACGGTTCCTGATTACAAAACTAATATCTAGTAAAATTGGCTAGAATTATGTAAATAATCAACATAATCAATGTTTTCAAAACAAATGTCGTATTGCTTTAATCTTAAGGATAGTCAGAGAACGAATTCCAGTCATCATCTATAGTTACAATCGAATCCATTTCTATTAAAAAATGAAAAAGATTGATTTTTAGATAAAAATATTAAAATCTGTATTAATGTACTTTGTAATGCTATATTTTAGGAGTTTTTATGAATTCATAAAACAGTCATTGGAGCACCATCTTGTTTTGATTTTTTAAGTACATTGTTATAACTGCGAACCAAATATTTAAGACTTCTTATCATTGCCAGTAGTATAAATTAAACACCATACATTTTATAAAAACTACTCAAATATATCCTTAAAAAATAATGTAATACATTATATTAAAAAATAGTGAAATATTTAAAAATTATACGGACGTCAGTGACTGGAAATACGCATTTTTTATAACTATTGCAATGATTTTAGATTACCCACCTCTCGCGATTATTTTTTTGTGGTGGTATCCCATTTGTTTACATTTTTGATCTCCAATTTGATTTCAGACCTTAGTGACCGCCCCCAACATTGTGTGTGTTTTTTGTAACTATTGATCACTTTATGAAATTTTGTTATGCTCCTATAACCTCCACAGAAATTGTAGTCTTCTAGACACCTGAAATGAATTTTTCAGCCAAGACAAACGCTTAACTCCCGAAAATATGGAAAAAATTCTGGTGGTTTACTTTAACAATAATAGATCCGGACAGTCATGTAAAAAAATTTGTGACGAATAAATTTTTAAAAACGTTTTCAATAAAGAAGAAAAAATGTAGCTGCTATTTTATTATGTAGGTAATAATACTAATAATCTCTTAATAAAAAAAAAAATATAAGCAAACCTTTGTGTGTTCACTAGTATTTAGAACAAGGTATCGATAAATGAGTATATCGATATAGGAAGTCCCTAGCTGTCAAGATGTTTCGCCCCACGGAATCCGATGTCTGGTTATAAGACATTCATGACATGTATTCCTGTTACAATGCTCATACAGTTCCCCGAATGTCTGTCAACTGTATTGTCAATTGTATGAGCATAAGAATATAAATAGTATATAGCTATGATTGGTTACCAAACGCAGCCCATTTAATTTTGTAACCTAGAAAATTTATATATTATTTTTAACTTTACATAAATGAAGCTTGCTGATTTCTTTCTCTAAAGTGTCTCTCAGGTGGCTTAATGTATTTTAATGCTGCAATGAACTTGTTACCACGGGATAATTGAGTTTTATATTTTAGGGAACAGTGTTGATATAATAAACTGTTAAGCAATATGTCCGCCGATTCTCTCCTTTTAGCCGCATTTGGCATTCAACACATCAAATGCCTTTTATGGCACTCAAATACTGAGCAATTTTTGTTTTAAGTTATTTTTAAATCACTACATTTAATAAGTACATTGAGTACCTACAATAATTATATATGTATACATTTTGATTAAGAACATATATATTTTTCTAGAGCAATGTGAAATATCCTTTCGGGATGGAATTAACTTGGCTCTGATATTATATTATTTTAAAAAGTATTTTGATCGATAGTGAGTATTAAATTTGTAAAATGAATTTTTCATTAAAATTAAGTACATAAACATTGATCTATTTTATTTCTTACTCTTCTGCATAGCATGTTTTCCTATTTCTGATAGCAATCCCTCCTCTGATCCCTATCCATTGGATAACGAAATTAGCAATTATACTCGTGTTTCGTCCTCGATATTAGTAATTTATTATTTTACAACACATTGTAGTTACGCGAAAGTGTAACCACTCATCACTTGTTTAGAGGAAAAAGTATAGCCAACCTGGCAACACTTTTTTTTTTTTTTTATGTCTCCCGTGGTCTACCTCTGTCTGGCCGGTCAGACCCTCTTCATTCGCATTTTAGTGCTCAACCACTCCACTTGTGTAAACCAGTTTCGTGATTTCGACATGCCGAAGCGAAAGAACGACGAAGAAATTGAGTTGCTCGCAAAACGGTTGAAGCAACTCAAAAAAGACGTTAAAAAAGCACGTCGTAGACGAAGTTCTTCCTCGTCCTCTTCGGCTTCTACGTGTTCTCAGTGCTCCTCAACAAGTTCATCGGCGCCAGAGAATTTGCAAGCAGATCCGGATTACCCAAATGGTTAGTACTTAAAACTACCCACTTATTTTTAGGAAAAAATATATTCGTTAATTTGAATCACAATGCAATCAGGGTAGTCTATAGGGCTATTTCGCTGCATTGTTGTGAAAATTATTATCCGCATCAGAAATTTATTGCACTCAGGATAGTCTATAGGACTATGCCGCCGCATTAAATCAAAACCTTTGTACTCAGATCAGTCTGTGGGACTGTTTCGCCACAAGGTTTGCGCTTTTTTGCGTAAATAAAATTATGCATTCAGGTTGGTCTATAGGACCATTCCGCCGCATATGAAATTATGCATGTACCCAGATCAGTCTTTGGGACTGTTTCGCCACATGCTTTGCTTTGTCTCGTGCGAAATATGGTTTCGCTTTATTGCTTGGTTAGTCATGGATCAACTGTCTGCTTACAGACCGAGATGCAAACGCTCCAGCTTGCGAGGAGGCACCGGCAGCGGCGCAGTTCGTCGCCCGCCCCAGTGAAGTCGAGCCAATCGCCGGCCCATCACATACGATGCCAATGTGTAACAATCTGCCGCCAACCAATCTAGATGCCGCGGAGCCGATTGAGATTGAAGATGATGATATCTGCCAAGCTGAAATATTGGAAATTTTGGGATCAGATCCGTCTCAAACTCAAGAATACGGCGAAGACATCAATAAAGATGTGGCTTCTAGATTCGAACACATAGCAGCTTCGGGCTTAGAAAAGCAAGTAAGGCAAGAGCTTCTAGAAAAAATGTTGGTGCCATCAAATTGCAAGATAATTGGTGCTCCGGAACTCAACGCCGAAATAAAGGCAGCGTCCACTGAAGCTGTGGTTAAAAGAGACAAAGCTATTGAGCTTAGGCAAAAGCAGATCGCAGCGGCTATTACAGGCGTGGGACGTATGCTGACGTCACAATTAAAATCCAAAGATAAGGATAACAACATCTCCAAACATTTGATGGATGTTGGACGTTTGTTATGTGATATACAGCATGGCGAATCATCAACTCGCCGAAATTTCGCGCTGTACCCTCTGAAAAAAGATTTTAGAGATCAATTGGCAAACTGTAAGATAGACAGGTATCTTTTTGGCGAAGATTTGCCAGAAACTTTAAAGACTGCCAAAGCTGTGTCCAAATCAAGCATAGATATTAAGATGGATCAGCCAAAATCAAAAAAGGGATCGTCAAAATTCTCAAGGAATTTAAACTGGAAGACAGGACCCTCTGCGCACAATCAGCAGAAGGGTCCGACACAGAAACATCAATCTGCAGCATCGAATCATCGGCGCTACGGCCACGGGAGCTCGTCGCACAGGTCATCGCATCGGGCCAAGCACACTCGCCGCCGCTAGATCCGGTACGTTATGCTGGGAGACTCGCTGATTTTTACGAGCAATGGTCACTGATCACTAGTGATCAAACTGTCTTATCTTGGATAAACGGCTATAAATTAAATTTTAACCAGCCGGTGTTCCAGTCTAGCTGTCCGACTGTGACAAGTACATCAGATTCTGAAAGACGCAACTTTAACGAATCTGTTAACAATCTTCTAGCCATAGGTGCTATTTCGGAATGTGAACCTACCTCGGACCAATTTGTATCAAGGGTTTTCTTAGTCCCCAAACCTAACGGAAGCATGAGGTTCATCCTAAATTTAAAAGAGTTGAATAAATTTATTCCGACTCAGCACTTTAAGCTTGAAGACTTACGCACGGCTTTAAAATTAGTTTCAAGAGGTTGTTTTATGGCCACGTTGGACTTGAAAGACGCATATTTTTTAATCAGAATCCATCCTGATTCTAGAAAATATCTCAGGTTTATATTGGATTCTAAATTGTACCAGTTTAATGTACTCCCGTTCGGGTTGTGTACTGCACCTTACATATTCACAAAAATGATGAAACCTATCATAAAATTGCTACGTTCATGCGGGTTCATATCGTCAATTTATCTTGATGATCTTTACCTGATAGGCGAATCGTATCAGGAATGTGTAAATAACTGCGAAACTACAGAATCACTGTTGAAGTCGCTCGGATTCATAATAAATGAACAAAAAAGTAATCTCATCCCAGCTACATCCTGTACATACCTCGGGTATGTGATAGATTCTCAAAAATGGCGAGTAACCTTACCAGTTGAAAAAAGGAACCGAATTAGACGGGAATTAGAATCGTTTAAGCTCTTAAAACAATGCAAAATCAGGAAATTTGCGCAATTAATTGGTTTATTAGTATCTGCTTGCCCAGCCGTGGAGTACGGCTGGCTTTACACGAAAGAAATGGAACGTGTTAAATTTTTAAATTTGAGGGGTCATGATAATTATGATGAGTACATGAGTATACCTGATTTGCTCAATTCCGATTTAGACTGGTGGATTCAGGCTATTTGTGTTTCAAACCATCGTATAAGAGACGACAATTACTCCATAGAGATTTTTTCTGACGCCTCAACAACGGGATGGGGGGCAGCGTGCGGTGATCAGACGGCTAATGGCAGGTGGTCGCAAGCGGAAAGTGCCTTGCATATCAACCAGCTGGAACTGCTGGCCGCCTTTTTTGCCCTCAAAATATTTGCCAAAAATTACCGCAGATGCCAAATACTTTTACGAGTCGATAACACTACAGCCGTGTCTTACATAAATCGCATGGGGGGTATTCAATACCCCCATCTCACAAGAGTAACCAAAGATTTATGGCAATGGTGCGAGGCTCGTAAAATTATTGTTGTAGCGTGTTATATAAAATCATCAGATAACATTATTGCAGATCAAGAATCTAGGCGATCTCATCCAGATTTGGAATGGGAAATTTCCGTTGCCGGCTACAAAAACTTGATCAATGAATTTGGAACTCCGTGTATTGATCTTTTTGCAAATCGCATAAATAAAAAATGCCCTACTTACGTTTCTTGGAACCGAGATCCAGATGCATATGCATACGACGCATTTACTATAGAATGGACAGGATTTTTCTTTTATGCATTCCCACCAGTATCCGTGATACTAAAGACTCTAAGAAAAATCATATCGGAAAAGGCTGAGGGTATTATGGTTGTACCTGATTGGCCGTCACAGCCATGGTACCCTATATTTAAGCGCCTCTTAGTGTCCAATTTAAGGAAAATAGACCCTCAACACACTATTATATCTAATTCCAGCAACCGGAACATCCAGGCGACCGTTACCCTGGTTGCCGGAGTATTGTCAGCACGGCGCTGTTGCAGCGGCGCGTCCCACCTTCCGCGGTAGATATCTTGCTTGCGTCACTTTCAGACAGCTCGATGAAGCAGTATGACGTGTGTTTTAAGCGTTGGTTTATGTTTTGCTTAAAAAACAAAATTAATATGTACTGTCCTTCTATTCCTATAATTATAGAATTTCTGACAGAAATATTTAATTCAGGTGGTAAATATGGCACAATCAACAGCCACAGATCTGCTCTCTCGCTTATATTAGGAGAAATATCGGACGATGACCGTATTAAGCGATTTTGTAAGGGCGTATACAAGCTTAGGCCGCCCATGCCACGGTATAATGTTACATGGGATGCGGCTAAGGTACTTAACCATATGGAGTTTTGTTATCCAAATGAAAATATACCATTAGATCAACTTTCAATGAAATGTGTAACTTTACTTGCTCTTGTCACCGCGCATAGAGTGCAGACACTCTCCAAAATTTGTATAAAGAACATAATTTATTTTCCTGGTCAAATCATAATTAAGATATCTGAAATTATAAAAACTTCTAGAGTCGGTGTTAATCAGCCAACTCTTTACTTGCCATATTTTGAAGAGCGACCGCAGATATGCCCTGCACGAACATTGATTGCATATATTAATAGAACCAAAGACTTGCGTAAATCTGATTTGCTTTTTATAGGCCTTAAAAAGCCTTACAAGTCCGTTAAGTCTTCAACTCTTAGTCGTTGGATTAAGACAACATTGAAAAATAGTGGAATTGACATCTCCATTTTTTCGTCACATAGTACGAGACATGCAGCTACATCTCTGGCTTATAAATCAGGTGTAAGTTTGGATGCAATTAGAAAAGCCGCAGGATGGAGTGGCAATTCCACTACTTTTGCCCGATTCTATAACAGACCTATTATTAATGATGATAGTGATAATACGGCACTTGCTAGATCTATTTGTTTGTCGTAAAGAAAATAATAGAAATATCAAAATGTTTCATTAACCTGATAAGAGTACGCAGGATAAAAATTACAAGAATTAAATGATGATATGTATAATATTTACCTACAGTATGTAGTACATTATCTAGTACGAATAAAGTAAGATTCATCAATTCTGATATTTCCTTTCATGCTCTCAACATCTACAATGTGTTGTAAAATAATAAATTACTAATATCGAGGACGAAACACGAGTATAATTAATGATTAAACGAACTTACCTGTAAGTGAAGTTCTATCATAATTATACGAAGGGTTTCGTCCGAAGATATTAGTAAGGCAGTCCCGCCCGCCCTTACCCCTAGGAAATATCATAATTCATACTCTCAACTACATGAAGAGGGTCTGACCGGCCAGACAGAGGTAGACCACGGGAGACATAAAAAAAAAAAAAAAAGTGTTGCCAGGTTGGCTATACTTTTTCCTCTAAACAAGTGATGAGTGGTTACACTTTCGCGTAACTACAATGTGTTGTAAAATAATAAATTACTAATATCTTCGGACGAAACCCTTCGTATAATTATGATAGAACTTCACTTACAGGTAAGTTCGTTTAATCATTAATAAAATTCCGTGTGACATGGAAATGTTAGCCTTTTTAGTAAAGCTGCCACTTTTCGCTAACGATAAGGACGGAAGTTACTTTTTATACCACCTATTCTAAAACGGGTCTTTTCTTCCCTGTTAGTCGGGAGGGAACAAAGGGCCACTTTTCTATTGTAGGACATTCTATTGCCAGCTAAAAAAATAAAAATAGAATAAGGAAATAAATAGTACGTTATCGGTACGGGTACGTTCATAAGCGATAACGGTTTCTCCTGAATCGAGGCCACTTTTCTGTTGTAGGTTTTGGTTGTAGGACATTCTATTGCCAGCTTAAAAAATAAAAATGGAATGAGAAAAACTCAGGGATTAAATTAAGCCATATTAATTAAGCATTAGAGTAGTTTAAGAACGCTGGTTAAGTTGACGTGTGAGTAGAGTGACACTTGTGTTGTGTGTGACAGTGACACTAGTGACAGACCAATGCAATTCATAGCTTATATTATAATATGCATAAATCTTGTCTGAATGTAAAAATATAAATATTTTATTGCATATTTTAGTATTTGGAGGTGTACTTGTGATTCATTGAGTAAAAAGAACTGACCTTTAATATGGATCACTTTAAATAAATTAAATCAAGAATGGCTAGATCAGGGAAAACTGCTCAGGAATTTATACAAAACTCCTTTTCACCTATTATTGCAGTACTATGCAGTCCAAAAGTAGAAAATGTTACTTCCAAAAACAATTTGTCATTTACGGAGCTGTTACAGCCCTTCGGGAGTATGGATTGGGAAGGTGGGAGTTGTTCTATTATATTAACAATATGTTCGTTTTTGGATTGTCCGTTCACAGTGTTTTTTATTGTATAGGTATTTGTGTTTCTATAATTATCTTCATTTCATTATAGGTCAGATTCGAGAACCTGGCGGAAGTGTATGTATTGTTAAAAATTGGAAACTGATCATTAGGGATGTTCATTGGAAACCATTGCCACCCACTGAAGCTAGGAAACAATTGAACAATGCTGTCTTGCACAACTACACGGACAAAACTGTTTTACTAGAACTGGGTAAGATACCTAAACACACTACTCTTTGGGTGTCTCTAAGAGTAGAATGTCAGACAATAATTTACCATAAAGGTGTCTTCTTGAAGTGAACTCATAATAAAGACCAATAGTGAATTTCACATTCTTGCTTGTCTAGCAGGTTCTGTTGGTTTTTGGGTTATTGTTTGAAATTTTGCCTGGTTGAAAGTGTTAAAAGCTAATTAAAACTATGAAATCACTTTTACAGTCAATGAATGAATGTGAGAAGACAAATTTGAATAGATATCCACCAAGAGTGTTAACTTAGGATAAGATAATATTCATACATATATGGATCCCATTTTGGGTTTAGCAAAATACATGGGTAGAAATAGTTTACCTTGTCTTAACTTAAGAATAGAAATGGTTATGAAAGTTCTACTTCTAACTCATTCCTTTAAATTCCAGATGGCAGAAAATTTGATGTGCCTCAATCAACACCTTGGTTTGATGCTTGGAGAGAGACTTATCTTGAAGTGCAGTTCCCATCTGACCATGAATATACCAAACACTTTCTCTCTTGCATCATTGTGGGCACAACTCTTGACGAAAATATAGTTGACACCTTCAATGCCTTAAATCAGCAATATGCCCAGCTCCAAAATGTAACACCGCAAAAGTTGCCTAAGTGGTTCAACAGTGGTGTATTGAAGTCATATCTTTTATTACATGATGTTTCGGCTGTTAGCAAAGACAAGTAAGATGACATTCATAATACTTAATACATTAAGCGCTCAGAGACTAATTATTTTAATAAATTTGGCTATGTTACTCTGTTGTTGTGATGTCATATTTATGTAGAAAAGGGACTGGTGGTAATCCCATCTCTTTAAAATGTTTTATTGCTTAATTTGTAGATATTGTCTTTAACTATATGTAACTTACATGCTTTACATTGGAAACAGATGCTATACCAATCAAAATTCTTGTTTTATACACGAAAATCCCTTTAATATTTAAATATTTATCAAATGGGTTACTCACGTAATTTAAGTCGATAATTGCTCGACATGTTTCGATCCATTTAGAGGATCCTCATCATGGAGTATCCACAACCAAAGCCCGACGTGTACTGCGGCTATTGACTTAAATTATGTGAGTAACCCGTTTGATAAATATTTAAATATGTTTGAGTCTCATGTTAGTTATAATTCTAAAATTCCTTTTATATTCTATGAGATTATTTTCTTCATAATGGTATGAATAAAAGAATTCCTAACAAGCATAAAGTATGTAATCTACCTACATTCAACAAAAGTTGTTATTTCATATTCATATTCATATTAATTTCAGGGCTGATGCTGCATTTGAGACCTTGAAACAAACCTTTGGTTCAAGCAACTGTTTTATGCTGTCCATTAACTCTAAGAGCACTACTGATCCAAGTCTATCTGCAGATTACTGGGCTCCATACATAAAACGATCTAATGATTCAACTGTAAGTTTCTTTTTAGTAATATTGTTTAATTTGTTTAAAACATCAGTATGTATGTTATGAATAGACTTATGGTGGTCACAAAGTGTCATGAGGTTGCACCATAGAAGAAGAAGATTTATATTGTCAGTATTAACAATATTAAATAAATTCCAGAGTGAAATGTTGTCACCTGTATCAAATCTGCCAACAACACCCTCAGACCCACAGCAATTCCCTATTGGATCTGGCTCATCAGGTTGTACAAATGGTTTCATATTATATTTTCTGACAATAGTTTAAAACAATCCTAATGTTAAATGAAATCTAAAAAATTAAACTAAGATAAGACATTGACTACGATTTTGATAGATTATTTTTTAATGATTGTGAAAGGTCAGTCTCAACTCATGAAGTTTTTACAGATGATGGTTCTGTATCCATTGCAATTGTTCCACCGGAAGGTATGCATCCACTCACTGCCTCTGAGAATGATGTTTACGATAATGCTAACAGTTTACAGGTGAGACTACTACTACAGTACAGGTAAATTCAACAAAGCTGACACAAAGAGAATAATTGAAGTAATGACTGTGTGTAATGTTTATGCAACCTTGCTATATCAACCTGTATGTACTGATACTCTGTCACTTATTTGATCCTTTCATGCCAGCTTTGTTGAATTTACCTGTACAATATTCTTTTCGCCTATAAAAAGAGATTATACTGTTGACTTCAATATTATAAAATATTTTTTCATTATTTTGCAGACACACTCTTTCTCAGGCAGCTCAGAGAGTATGAATGTCAGTGTAAGACCATTAGATTACTCAACTGAGGTCCATGGATTAGCTCTGAATACAAATGATATAGACTCCATCAAGAGGTTCCTTCAAGAGTATGCTGGAAAAGCACTGCTTCCATATTTAGAAAAACAAATATCACAGCTGTCTGAATTGGTATGTCCAAGAGCTTTTTTGAGTTTTTTGTTACTGGTATTCAATAAAGTAAATTTTTGTTTAAATAATGTGATTTGCAGGTTGCAAATAGAAAGGGTGTTAGTAGATCATTGTTGTCTGCTACTAAAAGATGGTTTGGCACAGGAAAAGCTGGGAATACAACTGGGAACAATACTGTAATGTGAGTGAAAAATCTGTTACTAAAATTCACATTGAGTCATTAGTACTATTACAGTCCATCAGTACCTATTACATAGATATTTATATGTGTGATTGGTTTTATTTTCTTGTTTTTACAATTAATTTTATTTGATGACGAAGCATGTATTGTTGCGGATTATGACGAAACTTGTGGTGGACGTTTTGATTGAAAATTTTTCTCAACTAAATTTGAAGGATGGTATTACATATACATACATAACATGGAGTACAAATTCACACTAGGTAGGTTCTGCTTCGAACGGATAAATGAAAGTCATGTAACAAATTGGTACACATGCAATGTAGGTATTAGATAGGGGATTCTCTGGAGGCCTGGCAGACGTTTATACTCGGAGTATGAACCAAAACTTTTGTGAGTCACTAATCTTATGTATGTAATAGTATAGTAGGTACGAGTTGATCAATAGATACTATGACTCGCTATTAATTCGCTATTTTTTTACTGTTTATTGCAACCCACATTAAACTTCAGATTACTTACAAAATATTGCTACCCACTGTTATAGCCAAATTAGTATGTTATGCGCCTTTTGTACTATGCTACACCGTCGCTGACAGCAAAATCGTTTTGCAGTTACTCCACCGATTGCCCGGAGCTCCAACTGCGTCGTCTAGGCGACCTATGGTTTCTACTGGGCCAATGGCAGCGTGCCTTCGACACGTACCACACGGCCAAGCGCGAGTTCTACGCTGATAGCGCGTGGCTCTGCTATGCCGGCGCGCTGGAAATGGCCGCAGTCAGTGCTTTCATGGCTGGCGACGCTAATAAGAAAACGCATGGATATATGGAGGAGAGTATCGTGACTTACTTGAATACCTGCAGGTACGACACTACGTAGGACGTTTGTTTTATGTTATAGTTATAGAATTTACAGATAAACGTTAGTTTACTTTAATCTACACTCTTCACTCTAAAATCTACACTACCATGAAAATTATTTCCTAACAATTATTTCGAATTGGTTTGACCTTAAAAATATTTCACATACTTCGCTCCTTTTGAACTTGTCAACCGGTCAAAACTATTAACAATACCTAGGTACATACACCTAGGTATACGAAGTGTATACAAGTACACAAGCAGACAATAATATTGTTAAATACTAAAAATGAATCCTATGTTCAACACCTGACTGCTGAATCAGAATTAAACATTTTGATGTAAAACTTCAATACATAAGTTTTGATTTTCATTACCTCTAGGATGGTACAGTACGCTGTGCGAGCAACCTTGCTGTCAGTCGTATGCTTGGGCAGCGCAGGCCTGCACGGCGAGGCGGCCAAACAGCTGATCCGCATGACCTCGGAGGACAGCGATCTCCGTAGCGCCATGTTGCTAGAACAAGCGTCGCTGTGTTTCCTCTCTGGACCGGGCTCGAAGGCTATGTCCAGGAAGTACGCCTTCCACATGGTGCTGGCTGGGCATAGATTTTCTAAGGCGGGGCAGAAGAAGCACGCGTATAGGTGCTACAATCAGGCCTATCAGGTCAGTTCTTATACTATTAGCCCTTAGAACACGTAGGTCTCATCATTGTCGTAATTATATTAGATTTCAAACTCCGTAATTTAATCACAGTAGACTTAATTTTAAAAACACTGTTTTGAATGTCATAAAGGGTGGTTTGCACAGGTGTACCAAGACAGTGGCTGGCGTCTGTCGACGGATCACGTGCAGTTCGCGCTGGGCCGGCTGGCGGGCGCGCTGCGGTTGACGCGCGACGCCGTGCGCTGGCTCGGCGCGCCGCTCGCCCCCGCCGCGCGGGCGCACCAGTCCGCGTCGCAGCAGGACGCGTTCCTGCGCGAGTACATGCTGCAGCACCAGGTACGTTCATATAGTGTGCGCTGGCTGAACGTAAAGCGGGCCACAGACGATCAGTTTTAACTGTTCAGTTAAAAATAATGTAATGAAATTTTGATTAGATCAACAGTTCAACTGCACAGTTTAAAGATTTGCCTTCACACGAAAGTTTTAACTCCCGCACCATGCGTTCGTTTTTACGCGCCACTAGCGTGCGTCAGTTTGACTTGGAACAAGACGTAGCTAATACATGGTATAGCACCGGGCGTCAGGAACTACGTAGAATAGCGTGCGAGCTTTAGTTTGACTCCCAGCAGGACTCGTTCCTGCGTAAGTAGGTATATGGTCCGAGATTGAAATAGGTCCTTCCTTAGGATCGTGTGTCTAGTTTCTTGGCTTGTTGAATGTCCAGATATGGTAATTTTATGATTATTAATAGTGTAATGTAAATAATGTAATGAGAGGCAAGGAATCTCGTCCGCGTGGAATCCTGAGCACCCGCGCAGCTAGAAGGTGTTGATACATTTTCTGGCCAGTCTGCCTGCAACCACGGGTACCACGTCATTCCTGAGACGATAATATTAATTAAAATTCACTGTCAATTTGATATGGTAGCGTTAAGCAAGCTGTATACCTAAGTCAAGTAACGTCCTAAAGACGAACGTACGAGTATTATTTTTACATTAAGTTTGATTAACAGCAATGGGTGGATAGCGAGGAGGAATTCAAGGAGCACCTGCCAGTGCTCCCGCTGCCGCTGCTGGAGAGCGAGGCGACGGCGGTGCTGTGTGTGGGCCCCGCGCCGCTGTCGTCCCCCGGCCGGGTGCCCGCCACCTCGCTCGCCTTCCACCACTCTCCGGACCGACAGGTGAGACACCCGCCAGTGCTGCCGCTGCCGCTGCTGGAGAGCGAGGCGACGGCGGTGCTGTGTGTGGGCCCCGCGCCGCTGTCGTCCCCCGGCCGGGTGCCCGCCACCTCGCTCGCCTTCCACCACTCTCCGGACCGACAGGTGAGACACCCGCCAGTGCTGCCGCTGCCGCTGCTGGAGAGCGAGGCGACGGCGGTGCTGTGTGTGGGCCCCGCGCCGCTGTCGTCCCCCGGCCGGGTGCCCGCCACCTCGCTCGCCTTCCACCACTCTCCGGACCGACAGGTGAGACACCCGCCAGTGCTGCCGCTGCCGCTGCTGGAGAGCGAGGCGACGGCGGTGCTGTGTGTGGGCCCCGCGCCGCTGTCGTCCCCCGGCCGGGTGCCCGCCACCTCGCTCGCCTTCCACCACTCTCCGGACCGACAGGTGAGAGCACGCGCCAGTGCTGCTGGTAAGGGACAGCGACGGGTGCTGGGACACCAGGGTGGCGCAGTCTAGAAGCCAGGCGCTAACGTTCAGTCGTGAACGAAACTCATCTGTCTATGCACATAAATCTTACGTCACACTAATAAAAGAGAGAAAGAGAGAGATAAAAGTACCATTGGCAACTTTGCTATTAACTCAAGTCTGAAACAGGCGGGCTGAGTGAGTAGCTATACGCTGCCGCGTTCACCCCAGAACAGGTGAGTTTGTATTTTTCTTCCTTTCTCAAAGGGCTCCCTTCAAATGATACTTCTTTGTTAATTTGTTATACATGGAAATATTTTTGATATACATATATGGTTTAAAAAAAACTAGCGGACATATACTTTTATGATACATTTTGTATCGTGTAGCGCAGTCGTGTCGCTACAAAAATATTATATATAACTATAACCATCAGTAGGTACCTGCCCCCTTGTACACAAGCTTCATACATGAAGGGTTAAATATCTCTGAATACAGAAATATCTGTAATAAACTGAACATGCGGGTGGCGCAGGACCGGTCATTGTGGCAGTCTTTGGGGAAGGCCTATATTCAGCAGTGAACGTCTTTCGGCTGATATGATGAAACTGAACATCCAATCTATCGCTAGGAACAAAACACGTGGAATAAACTGGAGGAGATGCTGCTACAAGTGGTTCACGGCAGCGTGCCCATGATCTTCAAGCCAACCGTCGACTTGTATACGAGCAAAACTGACTTGAATCCGGTGGTTCCACAAGGAGGTTGGTATATTGTTTAGTGGGTTTGTTCCTATCATTTAAAACCATTGAAGAGGAGGTCTCATACTTGAATTGATCACATTTGAGTATACCATACAGGGTGGCTCATTCAAATTGATTAGTATGGGGAAGTCTGAAACTATAAGACATACGAAGATATGTTCTTAGGAACCATGTCAGCGATTTTAATAAAAAATATATCATTTTCCGTACTAAACAAGGAACCCTTATAGTACCGCCATGTCATTCTGTCCATTCTTCCATCTGTCTGTATCTGTCTATTACATGTACATACATACACAGCACAATCCTTAATTGGCTTACCGTAGGACTAGATCGATTTGTATAACATTGTCCCATGATATTTATTTATGTTTTACAGAGCCAATACAAATATCCATCACTCTTCAAAACCCGCTGAAAATCGTAATAGTTCTAAAAGACGTCGAGCTCTTATGGCAATTCGTTTCGGAAACTGATGACTCCAAACAAGTTTTGAACAATGAGCCCATGGTGGCATCCGGGAGTTCGTTGGAAAGCAACGCTATTTGCGGGCAGAAGATCAAGTCGGTGGTGCTAGCTGGGGAGGGCAGTAAAACGGTGACGTTCAGTTTAACTCCCTTGCGCATGGGCCAGTTGAGCGTGCAGGGTGTGGCATATAAGTGAGTTCCTAACTGGGGCCTATTTCTCGAAAGCTTGTAACTTATAATCAGAGATCGGATTTTTGTGCGACATCTCATACTAAATGTCATCAAAATGACGTAAGTCACTAAGAATGTCGCAAATCCATCCGATCTTTGCTTATAATACAAGCGGACGTCCTTATCTAATTACTAGTGTTAAAAAGGGTCTTCCACTTGTATTACAAGTTACGAGCTTTCGAGAAATGGGCCCCTGGTATATCAGAATTGCAGTATACTTTTTAAGATATTCCTATTGAAATGAGTGAAGTACCTATAAGGTTTCCTTATAATTTTTTCCTATATTCTGTCCTCCCACCTGAACAAATTTCATTATTAGACACATTGCTTAACATGATCGAAATGTGAAAATTGATATTATCCATTGTGAAAATTAAACCATTTGTTAAATGAATATATCTACATATTTACCTACTTCTTAATAGATGACTATATTTTCAGATTAATTAATGCCGGAGAAGACGGCAATGAAAACACGACTGGTTCGATGATAATAGGAAAATTGGATTTATTGTCAGGAGTCAATGCTTCCGACAAGCGCTTACAAATAACCGTGATTCCGCCCGCGCCATGTTTGCAGGTACTTATGATGTTATGACTACCTCCTGCCTACATCTGTCCTATAGAATAATATACAAGATAACGACTGTACGCAACATGAGCACCACCAGCGACGTTTAGGCTATGCTATGTAGATATGTTTGATATCCACCAATCACGTTCTCAGAACACTTGTGTTGTGATTAGTGGATACCAAACACATCCACATGACATAGTTCTCATGTTGCGTACAGTCGGTTTCTTCTATATTGAGTGTAGTACATATATGTGTGTTGCATATGTGTGCTCGCTGACGCACACACCGAACGCTCCAACGAATACACGACAGTACGCTAACAGCAAGCAGTGGTTTTACTTGTCTCATCCCTACGTATCTAACACATATCATCACCCACATCGCACATCATCAGCTTATTTCATTATTTAATTTAATTTGAATAAACTGTATGCATAGGAGAGGCCTACGTCCAGCAGTGGACTATCATAGGCTGATGATGTAATCAAAAAAGTTTAAACTTCACTCATATTTATTCGTTTTGGCAGATGACTTTCACAGAAAGCAGCCCCGAGGTGATTAGCGGCGAGCTGCGCGCGGTGGACGTGGAGATCCGTAACGTGGGGCCGGTGGACGCCGGGCCCGTGCACTTCGCTGTGTCGCGTCCTGACTGCGTGCAGCTGCTGACCAACGATGGGGAACTGTTCAAGCCGCTCTATGATGAGAAGTTTAAGGAGCCTACTGTGTATTCTGGTGAGTTCGATACCTTGATGATATCTGATGCTAGCGGGCCCCTGCACTTCGCCGTGTTGCGTTCTGACTGCGTGCAGATGCTGACCAAAGATGGGGAACTGTTCAAGCCGCTCTATGATGAGAAGTTTAAGGAGCCTACTGTGTATTCTGGTGAGTTCGATACCTTGATGATATCTGATGCTAGCGGGCCCCTGCACTTCGCCGTGTCGCGTCCTGACTGCGTGCAGATGCTGACCAAGGATGGGGAACTGTTCAAGCCGCTCTATGATGAGAAGTTTAAGGAGCCTACTGTGTATTCTGGTGAGTTCGATACCTTGATGATATCTGATGCTAGCGGGCCCCTGCACTTCGCCGTGTCGCGTCCTGACTGCGTGCAGCTGCTGACCAAGGATGGGGAACTGTTCAAGCCGCTCTATGATGAGAAGTTTAAGGAGCCTACTGTGTATTCTGGTGAGTTCGACACATCGATGATATCTGCGACTTGGGGCTGATGCAAGCGGGGCCCGTGCACTTCGCCGTGTCGCGTCCTGACTGCGTGCAGCTGCTGACCAACGATGGGGAACTGTTCAAGCCGCTCTATGATGAGAAGTTTAAGGAGCCTACTGTGTATTCTGGTGAGTTCGACACACTGATGATATCTGCAAGGTGGGGCCGGTGGACGCGGGGCCCGTACACTTCGCCGTGTGGCGTCCTGACTGCGTGCAGCTGCTGACCAACGATGGGGAACTGTTCAAGCCGCTTTATGATGAGAAGTTTAAGGAGCCTGCTGTATATTCTGGTGAGATCGACACACTGTTAAATCATTCGGACTCTTTCATATACTTGGATATCTGCAAGGTGGGGCCGGCGAACGCGGGGCCCGTGCACTTCACCGTGTCGCGCCCCGATTGCGTGCAGCTGCTGACCAACGATGGGGAACTAAAGTCGCTTTATGATGAAAAGTTTAAGGAGCCTACTGTGTATTCTGGTGAGTTCAGTTACACACACTAGCCGAATTTTTTCATGGATGTGGAGATCCGCAACGTGGGGCCGTGTATTCTGGTGATACTGTGTATTCAATTGAATACACTGTTGAATTAAATATCCTTCTTCGGATCATTATGGCTGTCCAAATGCCAATACGCGAGTTCAAGTTCACGATTGAACAGTGACCTATGTGTTCAATTCATAGCTAGCATCTGCTTGAAGGTATATCCGGCCTTAGTGGTTGATTTTTATTTCTATAGAAAAATAAAATATAGTGCATGTACCCGTAAGTTAGTGGCCAACATAAGCTACCAGAGCGCGTAACCAAGTTGCCAATCATTAACGCTCTATTGAGCGCTATTGCGTATCGTAGTTTTCGCTCTCTGTCATTATTTCTTATTAGTTCGACAAAGATAATATTAGTGCGGCATCTTGGCCTCTCACCCAGTGCACCCTGGCTTACTACTGCGAAAAGCGAAATTTCGAGGATTTTTCTCCGTCACTCCCAACGAAGGCGTCATTAAAGTGACAGAGAAATATTTGCGGATTTTGTGGTGTAGGCCGGCTGGTTCTTAAAAACTCAAACATTTATAGAAATAGAAATAGAAAATAATTTATTCGTGACACACATTACATACATTAAAAGGATAAAGTAGATAATAAGACAATACAAAGAAAAAGAAAAGGTGCCACGAAATGGTCTCATCTCAGCATGTTGCTGGCGTGAGCCAGCGCTGACCTTCCGATGAGACCATTAAGTGAAAAATTCACGACGGGTAACATTACTATGTTACCCATTTGAGTATGTTGTTCGGTTCCAGACGAGCGCGCAGCCCGCTCGGGCGCGTGGCGCGCGCTGGCGGCGCGGCACGTGGTGCGCGCGGCGGCCGGCGTGCCGCGCGGCGCGTGCGCGCGCGCCCGCCTCGTGCTGCGCGCGCGCGCCGCCGCGCCCGACCTCGCCCTGCTCGCCATGTACGAGCCCGAGCCGCGCGCGACCACCCAGCGACCTTATCGACTGTTGCGGCATGTCTTCCGATTCACGCCTACGGTGAGTGTTTACATACACGGCATGGCGTCCCTGAAGGGCGATTGTGCACTTGTCCGTCTTTTTACTCGGAGGTGCGGCATAGTAGCATGAAAAGTCAGTCGACAGTCATAAAAGTCAGTGCATTTCCGGACGCAGTGCACAAGCATTAACACGTTTTTCATAGCTGTCATCTCGGATCGGAAAAATACTGTCCGGAATGGGGAAAAGTAAAATGTCGGACGGTAAAATTACGTATAGTGCACAAGCTACTATATACATTTAATGGCGTGGCATATCGGACCGTAAAAAACCGGACTATCGGACGGTAAAAGTCAGTGTAGTGCACAAACGCCCGAAGGGTAATTTACTGTAAGTCGCACATTCTATGCTCGTGTCGCTCACTTTGTACGAGCCAAGCCGCGCGCGACCACCCAGCGACCTTATCGATTGTTGCGGTACGTCTTCCGATTCACGCCTACGGTGAGTGTTTACATACACGGAATGGCGTCCCTGAAGGGTAATTTACTGTAAGTCTCACATTATATGCTCGTGTCGCTGACTCTGTACGAGCCAAGCCGCACGCGACTACCCAGCGAGCTTATCGACTATTGCGGCACGTCTTCCGATTCACGCCTACGGTGAGTAGTGTGTACATTACACCACATTCTATGCTCGTGTCGCTGACTCTGTACGAGCCAAGCCGCACGCGACCACCCAGCGACCTTATCGACTGTTGCGGCACGTCTTCCGATTCACGCCTACGGTGAGTAGTGTTTACATTGCACCACATTCTATGCTCGTGTCGCTGACTCTGTACGAGCCAAGCTGCACGCGACCACCCAGCGACCTTATCGACTGTTGCGGCACGTCTTCCGATTCACGCCTACGGTGAGTAGTGTTTACATTACACCACATTCTATGCTCGTGTCGCTGACTCTGTACGAGCCAAGCCGCACGCGACTACCCAGCGACCTTATCGACTGTTGCGGCACGTCTTCCGATTCACGCCTACGGTGAGCCTAGTTCTAGTGTTTGTGATGTGGGTTCAGTTGTTGGGTAATTTACTGATAGTCCCACATTATATGCTCGCGTTGCTAGCTCTGTACGAGCCAAGCCGGTGAGTAGTGTTTACATACGGGGTGGCGTCCCTGAAGGGTAATTTACTGATAGTCTCACATTATATGCTCGCGTTGCTAGCTCTGTACAAGCCAAACCGGTGAGTAGTGGTTACATACGGGGTGGCGTCCCTGAAGGGTAATTTACTGATAGTCTCACATTATATGCTCGCGTTGCTGGCTCTGTACGAGCCAAGCCGGTGAGTAGTGGTTACATACGGAGTGACATCCCTGAAGGTTAATTTACTGAAAGTCTCACATTATATGCTCGCGTTGCTGGCTCTGTACGAGCCAAGCCGGTGAGTAGTGGTTACATACGGAGTGGCGTCCCTGAAGGGTAATTTACTGATAGTCTCACATTATATGCTCGCGTTGCTGGCTCTGTACGAGCCAAGCCGGTGAGTAGTGTTTACATACGGGGTGGCGTCCCTGAAGGGTAGTTTACTGTTAGTCTCACATTAGATGCTTGCGTTGCTGGCTCTGTAGAAGCTGAGCTGCACACGACTACGCAGCGAGTTTGTCGTTTGTTGCGGCACATTTCAGATGAGTGCTGTGTTCTTACGGAGTGTCATACCTACGTAAAGGATGACTTAATGAAAGTATCCGCTCATTCTGCGCGAGTGCTGCCGATTCTGACGACTTACAGCAATTTTAAAGGTGGGACCCAACTGTAGTAAATATGATTTGTCGACGAATTTGGAAAACCTTGGTAAGGCACCGGTCTCACCGCGAGCTACTAAGCTATGAATTATGGGCTATAAACAAAAACAAAAGATACGCACTCCCGTGTAAAAAAAGAGACACGGCGACACTCGCCCGGCGGTTTTGTTCGTTTTTATAGCCGATAGTTCATAGCTTAGTAGCTCGCGGTGAGACCAGTGCCTGCTGCTGTATTGACGTTTGCTTACGAGAACTTCTCAATTGTATTAATATGTCTGCATCATATTAAACATTTCAACGCCTTGTCTAAATACAAACGCTGTTACTCAGACGCAAAAACTGAACTTGAACTTCATACACGTCCGTGTAGGTCTATATTGCTCTGTGGACTATGACTAATTAATCGGTCTTTGGCGTTACACCTGCGATGCCAATGCATCTATCATTAACGTCCAAAACCTCTGCTGATATTCAAGTTTTTATTCTTTAATTCAACACTTAATATTAATTCTGTACACTATGTTGCAGGAAGCAGTTGAGATATCAGTTACGCCTCGGCGAAGCATAAAAACAACCCCTGAAAACATTTCCGAAAACATGAATCTAGTCACAGAGATTAAAAATATTTGCGGAGAGAAAGACGGTGATATTCATATAGAAGTACTAGAAGCGTCTTTACTCAGCAGACAGTGGCGGCTAACCGGCATGGTCGCCGCGGCCGACAAGAATCAACTGCTGCGATCCCGTGAAAAGATGCACCTCGTCTTCCAAGCTAACAGAATCTTCGACTTTCCGTCGGAAGGCAAAGTCGGGTGGTCCGGATTAAAAATCGCCACTGGGAAACCCGACCCAGAAGATAATATCACCGTCTCGCCGTATTCCCATTTTGTTACCGATTACGAAACTTCCATAGACAATATGGAGTCGAACGGAAAAACGACTGATAAGAAAACGGGATTAATACAATCTATGTTTGTCTTAAGATGGAAGGCTTATGACAGAACGAAAGGGACGACGATGAATGGACAACACTTCCTCTGGCTCGACGACTTTACTAGAGTCCTGTCGCGCGAGAGAGACATCTTATTACCCGACGCGCCGCTGCAGCTGGACGAATACGAGGTTAAATTGGATCCCCACGACAATAAAAAGAAAAATAAAGAAAACGCTGTCGTCTTCAGAATGGAGCATTCGAACCTAATCAAACATAACTTCGAGAAGAGTAAAATCTGTGTGGTGCCTATAACAATCAACATTGTCAACTGCTATGAAGTTCCAGTGAACGTGTTTATCGACCTGTCGAAACAAACTAACAGGTAATTAACAATTGATTGAAATGTCCTTATCTCTAACCTACACTAGCTTTATTCACGAGACAGTATGAAATAGAATGTATAGTTTGTATTCTGAGGTTTTCAAAAGAAGGCGGTCATCGTCAACGGAGCAGTGGGGGTCCGGAGAGGATCTGTTCATTAATACTATTTTAAGTGTGCTAGTAATCGCGGAATGCGAAATTAAATTAAGTTAGAGTAGTCGATTGAAGTTTTGAGAGGTTCGAAATATAGAGCAAGACAAAAAAATTAAACTGACACCTTATAATAATCGTACCTACTAATGAGACAAGGTGAAATGACGGGTATTTTCTGTTCCTTGTTTTCGTAACAACTGAAGCCGTCTACTCCTGGAAGCATTATATTACTCTTCTAAAAATATTCATCTTTGCTACCATGTTTATAAAAGGAGCTAATGTTTAAAATACAAGGTCACTAGATGACTATCTGTATGGCATTATAAAGTCAAAAGGTGACGTGCGCACGCGGTGGCCGCTAACCTCTTCCGCAAACAGCTTTATTTGAGAAGCCTAGCGCCAACTCGTTGACCTTGGTCTGTTGAATTGAAATTAACATTTGAATCCTCGGTCGAGGTTATCCAATGGATTTCATGCGCACGCATTGCCAATCAAGGTTTATGATTGCGACGCTGATAAATAGCTTAATAGTCATCCATACTTATATTTCTTAATTAACAATTTAACACTAAATGCACTTTTAATGCTATTTACTCCATATATCGCGTTTGGCTAACATATGATGGCCTTTGTCTTACTATAAAAATCTAGATTGATTATTCGGCCTAGAAAATCCCCACACACTAAAAGTAATCTAAAGCTTGAAATAAATATAGATAGATGTATGTATATTAACACAGATACCTATAAGAAGTACTTGTTTAATTGTGTAACGTGTAAAAGATACAATTTTTATCCTTAACAAAGTATAAGTTCAATTTGTTTGCAAAAGGTTATCTGTAGCTAACATTATTCATGCGAAGTCTTACAGTCATTCATTACCTACTGTCGTGTAGTCATATCGCCGTAATTATTAGTCTTGCAACTGATTGTCTTATACTAGCTAGCTAGCCATCATGTCATTAAGTTTCCTACTCTTTGAATACTATTAACGCAAAAGGGACTGAACAAAACGTTAAATTGCGTTTTAGTTAAATTTATTACATGGGTGGATGATAGGGGGCGAAAAATAAACGGAAGTACAAATAAGTATACAAATACTATCTTTAATTAGGTCATACCGTCATTAATTATAATTATATTCAATGTTTTTCCCTACTTTTTTGCATTTATACACAATATTTTGCTGATTATGACGTCCTGGAACAATGATGTGGTATGAAATAAAATATCAGTGAAAATCGTGAAAATGTATACCAATACCTATACCTACTGAAACAACGGTTGCTTAATCGTAGTAGTCATAAAGGGGTGTTACAAACCGATAAGGTTTATGAATATATTAAAAAACACAATAGAATATGTATGCGTCAGTCGAACCGGGGTTACGTGTAACTTGATGTTAGCGTATGTCGAATTGTTGATGCAGGGCGGGCGGGCGGTCGCTGGGCTGGTGCGGCGCGCTGAGCGGCTCGGGCGGCGACGGGCCGGGGCTGGCGCTGCGGCTGGAGCGCTGGGAGGCGCGGCGGGTGGCGCTGCGGGCGCTGGCGGCGGCGCCGGGCGCCTACGTCGTGGGCTCGGCCTTCGCCGTGGCCGCCGCCCGCGCCGGCGCCGCGCTCACTCTCGCGCACGCGCCCGCCGACACCTCTCTGCTCGTCGTCCAGACGCCGTAGACCCGACTTATCGCCGTTCCGAGTTTCGACTGCTGCGATTTACGACCGTTTCGCAACGAGTTTGTTCGCGACTCGCTTGCAAAATGTCGTAGGTGAACTTTATGCGAGAGGAAAACTTGAGTATGTTAACAGTGCCCGATCTATTTTGATACGGGCTCGTGTTTTAGCGCATGTATTATTAACGTTACTTTGTGATCGGTGTCGATTCGTAAGTGAATATGGGGCGTTTCGTCACAATATTTAATATATGGCTCGCCGTCGTGCTGGGTGAGTATTAATGTTATGTCCTCATGCTACCTATATTTTGTTGAAGTCATCACACATAAATGAAAAACCATAAAAATATATTTATGTAGCGCAATAGCACATTATGAAATTTATGAATAAAAACAATTATACAATATATTGCATTATCCTTTTTAATTGTATAATATATTTATTTATTTATTTAGCTATTAAGGACATCAACAGCAATTACAAAATACTTAATCTATGAACATAAACAGTAAACAAAGCCAATTACAATATAGGTATTATTCTTTTTTAAATTTATAATTATATAATATATATTGACAAATATCGTCGTGCCAAGAAATACGTTCAAGAAATTAGCAATAATCACTATCTGTGTCTCATTCGTGAAGACAGGGCTAGCCTCATTTACAAATTACAAATGCACAAGGTTCATATTCAGATCGGGACAATGAACTTATTAAATTAGTATAATAAAACCTTGTTAATTGAGATAAATTAATAAACCATAGGTACTTGCAACATGTGGCTGTGCCCTGTCAGAACCTCTATAATTGAAATTATGGATCTCCGATTGAAACGTATCATATTTATGCAAACAATATATAATACGGCAAAAAGAACAACAAACACGGTTCTTTTTGTCGTCTTTTATTCTATATTCATATCAAGCAAAGATAGACGGTTGACATATTTACAGAATGTTTAAGGTTTTATATTATATATAATGGAAAATGGTATAAAGTATTTCGGGCTTGACTCCGACTTGCACTTGGCCGTTTTTAGCGTTCCGTAGTACCTAAACAAGGAACTCTTATAGTTTCGCCATGCCAGTCTATCTTTCCGCAGCATAGCTCAGTGGCCGTTGGTACTAGAAACTTGCAATTTGGTACAGGTATACATATTAATCAAGCCGACAAAGTGGCAAAATAAAAATAAATAAACTTTTTGTTTGGATTACTTCCTCTAATCGTGAAGTGCGGGTGATTTTCTTACTTTGATATTTGCAGTAATCCCATAGTGTGGGGTTTCATTGAATAGGTCTCTTAAAAAGAATAAGGGTTTCAAAAGAAAGATTCTCTTCTAAAGTCAATATTTTCCGAGATAACCGGTCCAGAATTAAAAAAAAAATGTTTCGTTCCCCCTTCTAACTTTTCGTCAGTGGGCCCAAAATTTAAAAAAAACGTGAATTTCGAACATAATCGGCCCAGCCGTTTTTTAAACAACTACGGAACTCTCGAAATTTGCGAATTCCGAAGTTTGCGGTATTAACTAGAGCCGTAGGGCCGCTGCCGCTATTATCTATTCTACTTCTACCGACACTGTTGACTTTGGAAATAATTATAATATTTTAACCAGAGTGCAGTTGTGGCCGAAGTTATTATGACGGACTAAACCACCGGAAAATTATATCCTTACTGAAGGCTATCCTTTAGCGGTCATGGTCTTTGCTGTTACAGAACCACAGTCAGGGTCGCGTTTTATAAGTTAGAAGCAACAATTTATAAACTGAATACTGTTCTGCGGCATTGGTCCCACCAAAAGCGAGTTAGCGATTGATAGCTCGGCTATAAACGTTGAACTAAAGATAATCGTTCCCGTGTAAAGAAAACAACAACACTGCGATATCTACAGCTACTGGCTCAGCTAGTATAGTTGTTACTAGTGGTGAACTACAAATGTTTCTCGCCGTGTTTCTTTTCTTTACAAGAGAGCGATGTTTTGTTTTTTATAGCTGAGTTATTAATCGATAAACTCGCTTTTGGTGAGACTAGTGCTTATGTTTTGTAAAGAGACTCCGTAGTTTCTTTATACGGTTTCAAGACAGGTAGTTTTTGTATTTCCATAGGTTACTCAGTTCCTGTCTTTTCAAGCGGTAGTACTACTACATACTTTCCCATTCTTATTTAACCTATGCCTTTAAATTCTCTTTCTTTTTATTAGTAAGATAAGTGCTATTTTGGGCTTAGTTCCTTAATCGTTTTTAGGGTTACATAGTAAATAAGGAACCCTTATAGTTACACCATGTCCGTCTGTCTGTCCGCAGCATAATATATATGTTGTATCGTAAATCGTAATGTACATACTATTTAATGATGTTAATATTTTCGAAAATAATCGCTCCGAAAACAAAAACAAAAATGTGTAGAGGTCCTTTGAACCATAAGTTTAAAAAGTATCATAAGTAGAACTTTATAAACACTTTAGAAAAATATTTTGAACTAGATACTTAGGTTGAATAACTACGGAACCCTACTCTGAGCATAGCCCGACATCGACATTCTCTTGGCCGGTTTTATAGAAGTTGCGAACAATGTACAAACAGTTCAAAGAAATATCTGGAATAAAATAGTGCTATTATTTTATTTTTTCATAGATTTAACAGTATACTATGACGTATATTGGAAATTAGGATTAGGTTTAAACATAAAAGGTTTGTTTACCAACATTGTTCACAACTTTTATAAAAGTGAAGTACCACCCTGTATGTATATATAAACGCAAGTGTTATTTTATTGCGTCAGCCAGATCCGTAACTACGAAAGCCAGGGTCGCGTTTTATAAAGTTACAATTTACAATTTCGCTGTTTGCCTCTCTTTCTAGCCAATATGTGCGTGCGTTAGAGAGGCAAACAGCGAAATTGTAAATTGTAACTTTATAAAACGCAACCCAGTGTCGCGTTTTATAAAGTTACAATTTACAATTTCGCTGTTTGCCTCTCTAACGCACGCACATATTGGCTAGAAAGAGAGGCAAACAGCGAAATTGTAAATCGTAACTTTATAAAACGCTACCCAGATAGTTGGATTTTTTACAGAAGCTATAGTTTTAAAGGGGATTTAATGTTTGTATAGAAATGGTGTAATTTTGAAATTAGCGAGATGAAACTTCGTAAACAGATTGCTGATTAAAATCAAAATTGTTACTTCATCGTGAGGTTCCTCCAGACTAGCGCGAATAGAGGCGTAACTTCGCAGGGAGAACATACCGCGACGTTGATGTATGTCTCCACCAGGTCTCCACCTCGTCTCCACGTCCCCACACTCGCAACCTTCACGTCGATTTCGCGATATGTCACAGTGCGATCGCGTTACCTCGCCCCGGTTCTCTCGTGAGTGGGGAGCGACTTTATGAAACCCATCAATCTTATGGCCACTGTATACATTGGGCCAGCTAGACATGTCGATCATGGTTTGCGGTAGACCCTCTGAATTCGTTGCACTGCACCAACCCAGCCTGCAATGCATAGCAAATCGCCCTATTAATTCATAAGCATAAGAAAGTGTAAGCGCCTAATGAACGTCCTTGGCGATGGAGATATCGTTTTTGTTAATATAGTGCTGCTTTTGAACTGTCGTTTCAAATACCGATTTATATCGAGCTCATATTCATGATCGAGCTACAATCGATACTTTAACATTAGTTGTATCCAATTAATGTAACATGAACAAAAATTAGATATTTACGTAAGGTACGATTTTATATTTCACGATTTTTTAAGCTAAACTACAGCAAACGGGCACACTTGAATATTAACCATCATTTGCTTATACTTTAATCGAGATAATCTACAACCAAAAAATTACACTTCACATTATAATTAAATAAATAGTATGTGCAGAAAGTGAAGGCGTTTGGTAGCAAGGTATGCCGATACATATCATGTGCCTTTGCTTTCCAAACAGAGTAGATATATCCGTGTCGTGAACGTGTGGCAAAGTATAATTATACAGTGATCATCTCACTGATACTTAACTTGGTAAAATAAAAACTGTGTAGTACATTTTGTTGGGAATTTATTCTAGTTAACTTATTTCCATTATAAATATAATGTATTATTTTCGAAACTTTTTGACTATGAAAATAAAAAAATTAGATGACGTAAATCAGATTTTACTGTTTATCTATTTAGACTTCATTTTCATAATACTATTTATTGTTTCAACAAGATGTCTTGACATGGTGTTCACATTATCATTTATCATAATCATTACATTACAATTTTACGTAACGATGTAGCGCATTCGTTTCATTTAAAAACAATCGATTCGAAGCGTTACGATTCTTCGTTTTAGTCGATTCCAACCTAATCTAACGAGTCAGTCACAAAATGGTGCTGAGTGGCGGGAGGTTATAGCATAGGTAGATGGGCGTCCATCTTGAATTTTACTAGATTTGAGCCGGTTCAATTGTGATAAAAGTGTATTTTGTAGCTTTGACTCTACGTTAATTGTTAGTTTTAAAAGATTTCATGTCTTCTGTTACTTGTTGTCGTTTAAGATAGGTTTGGCTACTGAAATGTTTTAGGTATGAACATGTACTTTACTGAACCATTCCAACATTTGACGAGTAATGGCGTGCGTTTTTTCTCTCCTTAGACACTTTCAAATATTTCATGTCTAACCTAATTTAACAATTAGTTTAAATCTGTGAAATGGACGATACATGTAGATTGTGTAAACAAATTGTAACTGCGACGAATTTGTGGGTTTAGCTCATAATCATATCGAGCTGGATGTCGTTTTTAGGTTATACATCACAATACTCCGTGGCTCATAATCTAAGTGACAAATCGAATCAGCATTTCAACTTAAACGTTAAAGTGATATTGTGTGAATATGTTTTAGTGACGTGGTAATATTTCTGTTTGCAGTATCATTACTCAAGACATATGCAATTTCCGGAAAGACTATCGTCGACAAAACCTTAGGTTGGCAGAGGCATAGTACGATGGCAGTACCTAGTAGAGCGCGGGTATACGCCGATGTCAACTCACAGAAGCCAAGAGAATACTGGGACTATGAGAGCTACGTAGTCGATTGGGGCAATCAGGACGACTACCAGCTGGTTCGCAAACTCGGCCGCGGAAAGTACAGTGAAGTATTCGAGGCAATAAATATCACAAATGATGAGAAGTGTGTAGTAAAAATATTGAAGGCAAGTATTATTCTTTGTTTTATTTCGAGTTGCTATCTATGAAGTGTGAATATCTAAGATGATAAATATTAAATTAATATTTACAGATCACCTTGTGAGTCACCAGTTGGTATTGATTCAACTAAAGTACTATTTTTAATTTGGAATTAATTGTTTTAGCCTGTAAAAAAGAAGAAGATAAAAAGGGAAATTAAAATATTAGAAAATTTAAGAGGAGGCACAAATATTATAACTTTACAAGCAGTTGTCAAAGATCCTGTGTCCCGAACTCCGGCACTTATTTTCGAACATGTGAACAACACTGATTTTAAACAGTTGTATCAAACTTTGTCAGATTATGATATAAGGTATGAAATCATATAAACTTTTATTTGCATTTTTTTGTAGGTATTTATGCAAAATTAACTCATCTGTATGTTTAAACTTTCAGATATTATTTGTATGAACTTCTGAAGGCATTAGATTACTGCCATAGTATGGGCATCATGCACAGAGATGTTAAACCTCACAATGTGATGATTGATCATGACAACAGAAAGTTACGTCTTATTGACTGGGGGTTAGCCGAGTTCTACCACCCAGGACAAGAGTACAATGTTCGTGTGGCGTCTAGATACTTTAAGGTGAGTGATTTGTGCTTCAATTATTGTGCTCTCTAACATTACTGTCATTACCTACATCTCGATACATTTTTGTGTTTACTATTTATGACTGGCTATAAATTTTACTTTACTAAATTGTTCTCTCTACTAGACTAATATATGTGAATCCTGGTTATGGTATGTAAATTTTCATGTGACTGATATTTTAGGGTCCTGAGCTCTTGGTGGACTATCAAATGTATGACTACTCATTGGATATGTGGTCACTGGGGTGCATGTTGGCATCCATGATCTTCCGCAAGGAACCATTCTTTCATGGTCATGATAATTATGATCAACTTGTTCGGATTGCAAAAGTGCTGGGCACAGAAGAACTTTTTGAATATTTGGACAAATATCATATAGAACTGGATCCACGGTTTAATGATATACTTGGCAGGTATGTATAATTACGATCTTTTATACATAAAACTAGGACCATGTGATTTTCTCGATATAAAGTTTTAATATTGTTATTGTTTTATTTTCAGGCATTCCCGTAAGAGGTGGGAACGGTTTGTACACTCTGAAAACCAGCACCTGGTATCACCTGAAGCTTTAGACTTCCTTGATCGTCTTCTGCGTTATGATCATTATGAACGCTACACTGCACGAGAGGCAATGGATCATCCATACTTCTGTAAGTATATATATGATGTTTTTTTTAAAACAGTGCCTTTTTTATTGTACCTTTTTCCAGGCATAGTACACTATATCAATCACTTGTGTCAATAGAATTTCAATCATATCATTTTAATTTAAGGTTCAAATTAAATTGAATGTTAGGGATATATGAGCTTAAAATAAGTCCTCAGGACATAACAATTTGGAATATACAGTTTAGACACTATTTTCATGGAGAAATTAATTATACTAGACCTAAATAATACTGTTTCTTGGGGCTTAGAAAAGGGTTAGTAAATCTAATTTATATTTTAATGTTCATGAATGGTTGTGTGGCATATATTGACAATAAATATCAATAAGTATAAGTAATAATAAAAAGTACCTTAAATTGCTTAAAAATGTTAACAACCAGCATTATGATATGATATTTAAAAAGTACTGGTGTACATAAGATAATCAAATGTTATGGTTGTAAGTACTCTTTTATGTCCATTTGACAAGTTTTGTTCAAGTTACGCACCAATACTGCCTGTAACCATGTAATGTATGCAAATGAAAATAGTCAGGCCACAAGAAAATTAACTGGCAACCATTTAACACATACAATGCCAAGAACGTACGAAGTTCTCGTTCTCAACTTTGTTCACATTTGTTCAGTTTTGTTTGATCCAACTCCACTAGGGAGTTTTTAGGAAACTTAAATTTTTTTAGGGTTGTCACTCGTTGTCAAAACGGAACCCTTATAGATTTATCATGCCCATCTGTCACAGCCGATTTACTCGGAAACTATAAATGCTACTACAGTAATGAAAGGGTCTAGCAGGCTAAGCTAAGAAGATTGGCCCCCTCAAGGGATTTGGTTGTAATATGAGGTGCAGTAGTGGAAGTCCTTAAGAAGATTGTATCTCGATCTACTTTTGTTTTAGACTTATTTACGAAAATGTCAAAAAATCATGGTAATTTTTAAACTATGATATTAGCTAAACCAAGTAAGTGAGAGTAACCTAATAAATTCAAAATGAATGAGCGTGAAATGGGGTTCATTGTGCATATTTTTAAAGACATTCATCTCCCTTATAGATTTATCATGCCCATCTGTCACAGCCGATTTACTCGGAAACTATAAATGCTACTACAGTAATGAAAGGGTCTAGCAGGCTAAGCTAAGAAGATTGGCCCCCTCAAGGGATTTGGTTGTAATATGAGGTGCAGTAGTGGAAGTCCTTAAGAAGATTGTATCTCGATCTACTTTTGTTTTAGACTTATTTACGAAAATGTCAAAAAATCATGGTAATTTTTAAACTATGATATTAGCTAAACCAAGTAAGTGAGAGTAACCTAATAAATTCAAAATGAATGAGCGTGAAATGGGGTTCATTGTGCATATTTTTAAAGACATTCATATCCTTGAACATAGAAAAAAAAATTGTTTGTGTTTTGCTACTTCTTGCGGAGGCACAACCACCAAAAAAAACTTAATAAGCCACAACTGGCAACAACGTATACATTTAAAAAGATTTTGTAAAATCATGGTGAGTCATGTGAAAGAAAACATTTACGAACGTATGTTTACTATACATATCATATCAATAGAGAAGTAGCGGCAAATGAGTCTTTAGTAGGTTTATCCTCTTTCGTTCATTATGAAATAGTTAAATGACATAGATCAATGACGTATATTGCCCTTAAAAAAAGTGAATATTGTGGAATTGAATGTAGCCATACTTGGGACGATGAAGAGTATGATTCTGTAAATATGGAAGAATTGTATTGTTTTATTTGCTCTACTGAGTTATTTGTTGAAATGGAATGGTAATAAAAAATATTTTTTTAGTACAGATGGTGTACTTTTTAGGCTCTAGTGTTTTTTTTATAGTAACCTAATAAATTCAAAATTAATTGGCGAGAAATGGGGTTCATTGTGCATATTTTTAGAGACATTAATATCCTTGAATATGCGTGAAAAAAATTTTTTTTTCGTTTATGTTTTTCGGCGAAGGCACAACGCACAACTACCAAAAAAAACTTAAGCCACAACTGGCAACTACGTATACATTTAAAAAGATTTTGAAAAATCATGGTGCGTCATGTAAAAAAAACACTAATACGATCGTACTCTGTGACAAATGATTAGAGCTAAGTCTGTAGTTGTCACACCACGGGAAGAGGGATGATGGAAACATTATACAGGGTATTACACAACCCACTGAAAACCTTGTACAGGGTGATTTAGTAGGCTATACTGAACAACTTTTACTATGAGGCTAATCACGAAAGCTAAAAAAAATGTCTTTTTCATACATTGTGACTGATCGATAATAACAGTTGGTATGGAAGAGCCAAATTTTCTTTTCAGATTTCTGGGATAGCTCCATAGTAAAAGTTGTTCAGTATAACCTACAAAATCAGCCTGTTCAATTTTTTCAGTGGGTGGTGTAACACGCTGTATAGTGGTTGACGAATACAAACTTAGCTTATTCACACTATCTGTACAAGAACACAACAATAATTGATTAGTACATTACGACACAAGTGCGAAAAACACTGTTTTTCGCACTTGTTGTTTTTGCACGTGTCTCGTACGACGTTTTTTAGTACAGATGGCCCTCCGAAGTTTTGGACCTGACGTAAAATGACCCACTTCTCGCACTAGAGCCTAAAAAGTACACCATCTGTACTAAAAAAATATTTTTTACATCACTCTCGCAAGCAAGCGCTTAGCCAATATCATTATCATAGTTTAAAAATGACCATGATATAGAAGAAGAAGAAATAGTTATTTGTTTTACTAGGGAGCAAAGTGATTGTTTAACTCTTGTGCAAATATTGAAACCCGAGCAAGCGAAAGATTCCAGAATTTGAACCACAAGCGCAGCGAGTGGTTCATAAAATGGAATCTTGAGCGATGCGAGGGTTTTAAGGCACGAGAGTTGAACAAGCTTTGCTGCCGAGTGAAACACAACATTTTTCACCACACTAAAGCGAGGAAACATGCGAAATAAAACTCAAACATAACAAATTAGAAGGTATTGATTTGCAAGTCTTCAACTTTCAAAAAATAAACAAATCAACTAATAATAAAACAATAACCTCAAATATTTATCATGGCGTGGCAATGCTTAAAAATTCAGGATAATTCCAAAATTAGACTCATGTAGTTATTGGCGATTTTTCTGTGATTTTCGGAATTATCCCACTTTTACATCTCGCAATTACCCGAAAACTTGAAAATTAAGAGTGAAAGAAAACAATACACGACCGAACTCGTTTAGATTTTAAAAGAAAAAAATATTCGAATGCGTTCTGAAATTTGCATAGTGTCAACACTTGTATTTTCCTATTGTTTTTATTTGTCGTATTTTTAGAACTTTTCATTAAAAGCCTTTTACAACAAAATGTGGTATTTAATTTGGATTTTAGCATTTTGAATATAATATTATGAAAGGTTCATATGTATGAATCTGTTTGAAACTATTGAGTTTTCGAACGTACTGTCTAGTTCAAACGTCAAAAAGCTTATTGCACTCTCAGGCCGTATAAGTTATTGCTTTAGTCTAGTCAGAAGATTTAAAAAAATATACTTTAACCTCTAGAGATTAAAACACAGTTTTGCGCTCTGAAATTGAAGGACAAACAGCGTGTTTGCGAGCAGTGTGGTGAAAAATAATTTATTCAGTGCGCTTAAAATACAAACATAGGTACAAAGACAAACTAAAACATATTAATTTTTAATGCGTCACTCGTGGTTAGACACCTGAGTTAGTTTAGTAAAACGTCCCATTTTGTCGTTTGCCATAAGCCGCTTTGTTCGTTTATTCATATGGAGATACAAGGAAATCTCGTTTTTATGGTAAGCGACAAAGTGGGACGTTTTACTAAAAACTAACACATATTTTGCCATTTTCGTAAATAACTCTAAAACAAAAGAAGATCGAGGGCTGGTATTACGCATACAATGTTCGTAGAGCCTTCCATTACTGCACCTCAAATTTGTCAAATTACAACCAAATCCATTGAGGGGGCCAATCTTCTTACCTTAGCCTGCTAGACCCTTTGGTAAGGATATGTGTTGTATGAACCGCTATATAATTATCATAATATATTGTTAAAAAAAATGGGGTTGGAGCCCTCCATACATGATATATACAGGGTGTAAGTCTAATACGGGCGAAGCTCTTAACGGGTGTTAGTTTACGACATAATAAGTACATTCAAATAACTTTTACTTAAAATAAGAGCAACAAAATTTTCCATACAAAATAATTCGGAGCGCAATGTAGAGCAACATACGCGAGTTAAGCACTCGTTGACAGATAATTTCAAAAGCAGATGACATAACTGCCATATCAATAATAACAAATGTTCGTACCTACTGTATAACTGAGGGGTAGATTTTTTTTCTGAGGGGTAGAAGGTTCTAAAACACAATTTTATTTAAGCGAACCGTTTTCGAGATATCAGCTCTCAAAGTCTTAAAAAGTGTCCCCCCCCTCTATTTTTTAAACTTCGCGGTATAAAATAAAACAAAATGTTATGCATATTAATAAACTCTGAACGATTTTTGGTTTGATTAAATTATCTCTTATAGTTTTTGAGATAGGTTGTAACAATTTTTTTTTATTAATTAATTAATAATGATAACGGAACCCTTCACGTGCGAGTCCGACTCCCCCTTGGCCGGTTTTTTTCAAGATTAGAGGAACGAAATAGTAATAATAGTTATAATGCTTACAATAGGTATGCGACATACCGCTCTAGCATATTATATAATTACAACTATGCGTTCACTTTGCTGACAAAAAATCTATGCCATTGGCAATTTTGGCCTTTCTGACAGCCCTCGACTACCTAGAGGAGTCGACGCAGTGGAGTTCTTGGCGTGCAGCGCTGTTTATTCATTGAATGCGCGTTTGGTCTTATGCATAATGTTTGTTTTTAGTACAGATGGTGCCTTTTTTAGGCTCTAAGGCGAGAAGTGTGTCATTTTACGTCAGTTCCAAAACTTCGGAGGGCCATCTGCACTAAAAAACGTCGCACGAGACACGTGCAATAACGAAATTCGTAACTCGTGCCGATTTAAAACCCTCCCTGTCGGTCGTGTTTTAAAACATGGCCACTCGTTTCGAATTTCATGTTTTTCGCACTTGTGTCGTAATGTACTAATATCTATGCCGCCATTCAGCACTCTTAGCACTGCCCTTGGATTTTGGCTTAGCAATGAAAGTGTTAAGTGACTTGTGCTTGGATTGCTTCGAAGAGTTAATGTGGTCCTACTATAATGAAGCTTATTTTAATGAAGGTGCATTTTTCACTCGTCATGATTTGATACATACAATTTGTTTGACTTAAACTATAAACTACATTCGGTTAATTAATTAATATTATTATAAAGAATACACAAAAGAATTGGTAATTCATAATCTTGTAGATTTACGTATTTAGTGGTTATATACAGGGTGGAAAAAGATTTTGGGTCAGTGAGGGCAGCTAACAGATCCGGTGTAGCTACGCGAAAATGGTCTTAGGAGACCTTCCCGTGATTTCCAATTAAAGAAGATTGGTGTTTTCAGATTTTGGAAAAAGTATACAGGGTGCGAGAAAATGGTCATTTTTGACAAACTCTTTTTTTGATGCCAATCGATCCTGTTTCTGTTCAGGATCAAAAGCTTGTATGGAACCAAAAAAAATTTTCGGCTAGAAAAGCCGCAAATCGAGATTTAAAATTCTCATACAAATTGTATGAAAATTAAAAATTATTTTTTTCACGCTTAATTTTTTTATACCAATCGATTCCATTCTTATCCAGTACCAATAGTTTCCTAGAGGTGAACATACGGCAACGTAAAAAAAAAACAATAATTTAAAAAACTGTCTTCATACATTTACTATGGGAAAAAATTTAAACTTTAATTACATTATCTGTCACGCTAATTAATGTTGCTAATGTTTTCATACAGTATTATTGTCATTTAGCATAGGACAACTAATTGTCGTGACAGATAACGTAATTAAGGTTTCACTTTTTTTCCATAGTAAATGTATGAAAACAGTTTTTTTGAAATTTTGGCATTTTTGTACATTGCCATAAGTTGTTGACCCGTAGGGAACAATTGGTACTGGATAGGAATGAAATCGATTGGCATAAAAAAATTAACCGTGAATAAAATAATTTTTAATTTTCATACAATTTGTATGAGAATTTTAAATCTCGATTTGTGGCTTTTCTAGCCGAAAAATTTTTTTTGGTCCCATACAAGCTTTTGATCCTGAACAGAAACAGGATCGATTGGCATCAAAAAAAAAGTTTGTCAAAAATTACCATTTTCTCGCACCCTGTATGTTTTTTTCAAAATCTGTAAACGCCATTCTTCATCAATTTAAAATCGAGGGAAGGTCTTCTAAGATCATTTTCGCGTAGCAACACGGGATCTGGTAGCTGCCCTCACTGACCCAAAATCTTTTTCCACCCTGTATATCATCTTTTCGGTGGACATGTCTAAAGTTAAGGAAATCATGTACTCATTTTGGGATGAAAGGATTTAAGAGTAAAATTATATTCTACAGTCCACAACTCTATATTGTATTAAAATCTGTTACCTTTTGACCACCGAGTGGAAAACTTTCAGACAGATAATGACCCATCTGCAGTTCATCATTTTCAATAATCCCGAACTATGGGTCCATTTAAGGGCATGTTCAGTATCGTGTTGCGGTTAGAAAAAAGGCAGAAGAATTTTTATTTCTTCCAAAAAAAAAAATATTTTTTCTATGGAGCGATTGGAGCGTGTGGCTCATTTGAAAGACCCATATTAAAATAAAGATTTTTCATCTTTATTTTCATATGGGTCTTTCAAAATTCTTCTCTTTTACCAATTGGAAAACTATACTTAACAAGCCCTTAAACGAAGAACAACCATTAAAATTTCACCTTGTATAATTCTGATCTGAACACTAATCATTATTGTTTGTTAATTACAGATCCAATTGTGAAGGAACAGGGCCGGCTGAAAGTTGAATCTAACTCTCCCACACCTAATGCACTGCAAGGACCAATAAATACTGCAGCATAAACTGTTACAGATAAATAGTAACATTTTATATGCTATGTATTGAATATATACTTGTACAAGATTCCAGAAGAGACACTAAACACCAGACGAGAGCCGCCAACAGAGTGGACTGCCCAGAGTGACGTCTGTGAAAGTAACCATCGTTGAGAACCAACAAGTAATTCCATTGTTTGATAAATGGAAATAGTTTGGAAAGACAATATAATTTAGTGTTTAATATTAGTAAATCTGGTTTATTGTTTATTTTAAAGTGTTTCATCTCTGTGGTAAAACTACTAAAACAAGTCTATGAAGTGAAAATAAACTAAAGCTGCATATTTATTTTACTGTTACTTTGAGGTATCAAGTGGTGGGTTAAAATTTTTTTGAAGTTATGAAGAATTCGTTTTTTTAATACAAAATTGAATGTTATGAACAAGATAAAATGTACTTCAGAGTTTTATTGCACTTGAAATTTGCATTTATTAACCTATGGTATTGATACTGTAATTACTTGTATGATATAATAATAACACCTACTGCATACCGTTTTGCAAGTACTGGTTTAACTGGTTAGCAGCTTTTCGTTGATTACATTTAAAATTTTGTATTTATGTAATAGAAGTAAAATGTAGATATGTGTAATATAAATACAAAATTTTAAAAATATCAATTGTTTTCTTTTTTATTACATTTTGGTAACGAAGACCAGTAACTTATAATTAATAGACAATGTCGGATTAAATCTTGTTTTTATTACTTAGTACCTATGTTCTTAGTAAGTTACGTTAGCTGTCCTTATATACATATAGAATAAAGTCTATCTTCAATTTAAAGGTGAGCCTCATTATTATTTATTTTTATTATAATAACTGCGAGTTGTTGCATCAAAAATTTCTTAATAAACAATACTAACTTTTATTGCTTGAACATTTTTTCAACTTCAAACCAAATTCTCGCTATATATTAAGGTAGTAGTAGAAGTAATAAACACTTTATTGCACAAATCATAAAAATAAAAAACAAAACATACAGTGAAATTGTACAAAGGCGGTTTAATAAGGTTACTGCTAGTTTACTAAGGCTGTGTTTGAATTAAATAAAACTAACCCACTGCAACGGAGTACTCTGTCAACTTAAGGTTTTAAGTTTGTGCACAGTCGTGGAATAACCCTTTAGTGGGTAACTGCAAGATATTCGCCATCATTATAACCCAGACATTTTTTTTTTCTCAACGAACGTGATATTAATTACTATAAATTTTAGTTTCCATTGAAGCATTATCATACAAATCTTCAAAAAAAAAGAGTATAATAATTACTACATCATTCCTAAAATGTCAATTCTTTGGCCATATCTAGGATATTTTGTGAGTGTCAGGATGGCGGGTGGACCTGGGGGATCAGAATGAAATATGTATACATATTTGGTACATTTTGTGTACCTCTAATTTAAAGACTTGGGTACCTATCCTGGAGAATAAGTGTCAGAATGGCGAGTGGTCCCTTGGAAAATCTACAAAGCTTACACCATATCTTATGATTTGTATACAATAATTTGGTACCTCCTGTGTACCTCTTACAAGGGGGGTCTTGATAGTTCTTACGTAAGATACAAATGCGCAATACTTTAAAAAGCGCGGTTGACGAGTTTCGCGTATGCGTATAGGCAAAGAAGTTTTGGCCCGCATCGGACATCTCCGATGTGGAGTGGGTGGGTGTCGATTGTCGACGACGTGGATCAACTAGAAGGCGGCGGCACGGCGTGATGATTAACCCATTCATTGCGGACGCCTCATAATTTTAGTCATCACGCAGTGCCGCCGCCTTCTACGCGAATTCGCGTCCACGGCATCACGTTAACATTTCAACGGACGCGAATTCGCGTCATATCACACTTGAAGACCGCGAATACGCGTCTGCGGCATTAGGTTATTTCACACTCGAAGGACGCGTCTTCGGCATCTGAGATAAGAATTATGAAAATTACAAATGCACTGAATCCGGAAACCAGTGACGGTATAATATTATCCTTCATAAATAAAATAACATTTTGGTATCAGCTTTAACCCATTCATTGCAGAATGCATCATATTTTTAATTTATGCTAAAATGAACTGCCACCAGGCGCTATACGCAGGCGTTAGGTCCAAACAGCTGGTATTCATATGTATTGAACATAAAATATCGAAATTTTAATTTTAGATAACAATATTCCTAAACTAATTAATGGTTTTAACCCTTTAATAGGTATTGGCAACATATTTGCCGTCATATAAAAAACAAAACCAAATCAATTTTGAAACGCGTAAGGTTCGAAATTGAATGCTTTGACAGAGCTGTCAAATGGTTAAATAAATAGCGTATTTTTGTCACTATGGGGCGGTGAGATGGTAGCACTGTGGCGTAGGGACAGTCGACGTCAAAGATATATTTACACGATTTTATTGCCTTAACATTAAGGTCGTGTAAGTATATTTTTGGCACCTAAACCGTAATGATATCTTTGACGTCGACTGTACCTTACGCCACAGTGCTACCATTTCACCGCCCCATAGTGACAGAAAAAGTATCAGAAACCCTCATTGATGCAGAATTCGTAGGTCGTTAGGTTGAATAGGAAATGTAAGTACCTAAATGATGGGATGGAAAGTAAGGAAAAACTACAAATTAAGTAAAAGTATATAATATAATTATTATCGTTGTTTACCATTAACATCCTTAAAAAAATATTAGTTAAGATAAATATACCAACCTAAGAATTATAATTGCACCACTTGTCTAATTCCACCGAGGGGCCGCACATAGTGTGCCACTAAGAGGGATAGACATAGTCACTTACTACTAAGACGAAAGTGCCACACAGGCACTTAGTGACCTATTCAACGCATTTGTCTGGCACTTACATTTAGCATCTAATGCACACACACACAAAAAATAGTGGCACAGTGATAAGGACGGACGATTATCGTTCCTTTTCACTTCCACTAGTAAAAAGTTTCATAAGACCATCCCTTTCGTTCTTGCTATTATTATAACATTGTCAAATCCATATTAATCCTACATTCATGAATTCCACGCATTCGAGTACTCATACTATACAGTGTGAGTACTCGAATTACCACAAGTTCGCAAGTAACATTTTACGTTTGCGTGACGCTGATAACCTACCGCGGCGTTATTAACGCGTGTTTAGGTATTTCTATCCGGCTCGCTGGCGCCAATATGTAATTACAAGCGGGATGGATAGAAAGTAAACGCGCGTCAAGAACGCAGTGGCAACTCATTCATTACAGACCGATTTACGTAGGTATCGAGTAAACGCTAACGTACTTGCCAGGTACGTAGTAGTAAACCCTACTTGCCAACTCATGGTACCGCTAGTCGGCTACTGAACAAGCACAACTGATTGAAATAGATTCAGATAATATGTACAGTCGACGTCAAAGATATCGTTACGATTTACGTTCCAAAAATATATTTACACGACTTTATTGCCTTGAGACATTAAGGTCGTGTGAATATATTTTTGGCACCCAAACCGTCATGATTTTTTTGACGTCGACTGTACACGTACCTACCGTGCCATGATTGAATGCGATAATGCTTAACTGGTCAGCACTACGAGTAATTAACTCTGTATAGTATCTTGAATGTATCGTGGTAACGTTGAATTGTCTATTTCTGTATAATTTCTGCTACAAGCATAACAAAGACGATCATTCACTAAAGGAAATAAGGATTTCTCACTATCGTAGTCTGCTTGATTCTGGATACTTTGGAAATCTATATTTGAACTTTGGAGAGACACTACTCGTGAAAAGTTGGTTGCTTCCAAAGCAGTCAATTTAGTGTTGTTCTTCATTAGGTAGCTCTGAAATAAATAAAGATCGGTAAAAATGTGTAAAAGCTACTTACTGTTGTCAATAGTTTTGTAACAGCTGTGTGGATTAACTATAATGAATTTATAGACAAAGATATATTCTTTCCCTAACTAGTGCCCAAAAACGAACTTTGCGCACGCTTCGCGCGCGGTAATTTCTCTTTTTGAAGCACTTGTTATGAAAAAAATCGTCCCTTACACGTGCAAAAACTTTTTTTAACTCGGGTGATTGTCGTGGAGCCTTTACAAAATCAGCATTCAATGTTGATTTATCATGAACAACGCTGCAATCCAAAATAATTAGTACATTGTGCATCAAGGGAGGTAAGTACGTAATTACTAACGAGAGTGTGTGAAGAAGCCCGACGCCGTCAGGCGGAGGGTTGAAAGAGGGAAAAACATTGTATGCATCACCGACCGTGATGCATACAACGTTTTTCATCACACTTGCCAACCAAAAAATAAGGTTTAAGACATAATATTATTAAATGACGTACTGACGTTTCTATTACTCCCTAGGGAATTTCACTTTTCTATTACTCGCGCAAGCAATGGCGCGCTTAGACAGCAAGTGTGATGAAAATTAATTTAATAATTGTTAGCATTTAAATTACAAGTTAGCGTCTTGAGATGCGGCGTTGTTCATGATAAGCGTCTAGGGCTCATGCATAAATCATGTGATGTTTTTTTGGCTACTTTTTGACCCCCCCCTCCCCCATGGTGATGTTTGGTGAGTTTCTTGGCTAGCCCCCCCCCCCCCCCCCTAGCAGTCTCACGTGTATTCATTTCATTCAACTTTTCACGTTCGCTAGCCGAAATTGACAATATTTCTTAGTTTGTTAATCGTAAAAAAATACACGTGAGGTCTCCTTGTACCCCCCCTCCCCTACCGTGATCTTTCGTGATGTTTTCTTGGACCCCCTCCCCCCCTATAGGACCTCGCGTGATTTATGCACAAGCCCCTATTAGTATTCCGTGCGCCAGCAGAAAACGAAAAAAATTACACCCCGATAAATCGATTTTTGTGTAGATACGTAGTTATGTGGTCTCGGCCTGTTGGTGTGGTGCAGCAGGCTTAGCACAGGATTAGGGCGACAATATGTCGCCGCGAGATAGACTATCCATCCCTATTTTATTCATATAGTTAGTAAAAGATGGAAAATCTGTCTCACGGGTCACATACTGACATACCAATTATGTGCTAAGCATAATGATATGCAGAACCCACCTGTGCTATAGATGCCAATTTCTAGGAATGAACTTTTGACAGTTATAGATTAAACCTTATTATGACGGTAAGACTCACTATTTTTCCAAGTCTTAACGACATGTATATATAAGTCGCATATCGACGGTAGAAAGGCTAATTGACTTAACCGACATTTTATGAACTTTACAGGAGAGCCGTTTAAAGTTTTATTTTTTAGAAAAAAAATCGCTACAAAAAAAGTAACAGGTATATTGTAACGCAACTGCCATCAAATATTCAAGATATAAAGGCGCATATTTTGGTTCCTACCTTGATAAAATTAGTTTATTATGTCTCGAAATAAAGGTCGCTTAAGACAAATCTGCTAGAAATGAGAGAAAGGCTAATTGGTTCAAATACCAACAGCGTCTGCCGCCGGAGGCAAGTCAAATGACTGTAGTGTACAAGTGCACTTTTTTAAAAAGAAGGCTAATTGAGCTAAGCGCTATTTTTACTATACAACGGGGTAAGGCTAAACAGTTTAAGCGATTCTTTAATGGAAATAAGTGGCGATTCTAATTGACTTAATGAGACACACTCATTGAAAAACGGATTGCTTAAATCTCAGGAATTATATGAATATGATTAAACATGGTGGTTGAAGCTCGGATATTTAGAGACAAAGGTAATTACTCTGCAGGTCTAAAGAAAACAAAATGAATGAAAATCGTTTTTCTCAATTTTTATTGCTATATAAAGAAAAATATTTGCTTCTAATAACATAATTAGATAGTTATTTGGCAGAATCAGTCTTAGAAAAATTGCGGATATTGATTACAGCCGTTTCATCCGCAATAACCTTTCTGTCGCTTATATTGGAAAAAAAATGCTCTTTTTGCCTAACATCTTTAATTAATTTATTACTACGCTTGATACGTTACATTTTTTAATCTTAATTTTTATTATATCTGTAATAATAATAATAATAATACTCTTTATTGCACCACAAGAGAAAGATAGTACAAAAACAAACACATTTAACAATTTAGGTAGCAACAGGCGGTCTTATCGCTAAAAAGCGATCTCTTCCAGACAACCTTGGGGTAGTAGGAAAAAGCTGAAAAATAAACTAATAAATTGGTAGTGCTTAACAGTAACAGGAAAATAAATTAGCACACAACTTAAGTAGCAATTGAATACATACATAATAAAATACATAAATATACAAATACAATACATACATATACTATACATACAAAAGAGGTATACAATACAAATACATCTGTACGTTAAATCTAAGGAAATTTAAGGGAGTGACAGATAATGCTGTTTCAACAGGTTTTTAAAAATGTACAGAGATTTGGCACATCTTATCTCTAATGGCAAAGCATTCCATAGCCGAACGGCTCGAAAAGTAAAAGAGCTATTGTAAAATTTAGTAGAAGATGGTGGGAGAGCAAGAATATGATTTTGTGAAGATCTGATGGAAGAAAGGCGACTAAAACGCTCTTTAAGATACAGGGGAGTAGCAGGGATAAAGAGGACACTGTACAAAAGGGAGAGAACATGGGAATCACGACGGAGGCGAATAGGAAGCCACTTGAGCTGGGCACGAAAATGGGAGACATGGTCATACTTGCGCAAGCCAAATATGAACCTGATACAAAGATTTTGAAGCCGCTCAAGTTTATTTAGCTGGTCCTCAGATACATCAAGGTAGCTCGTATCAGCATAATCCAACAGTGGAAGGAGAAGAGATTCAGTTAGCGCAATTTTAGTGGAGATAGGCAAGAAGTTACGCAATCTACGAAGAGCACCCATCGACGCAAACACCTTCCTGCTGACCTCGCTCAGCTGAGGTACCCAGTTCAGATAACAATCCATTATAATACCCAGATTTTTTACCTGGCGAGAGAAAGGGATCTGAACACCGTCGAACATTACGACAGGTAATTGTGAAAAATCAATTCTGGGTACAAGTTTATGACTACCAATGACAATTACCTGAGTCTTTGTTGGGTTCACTTTAAGTCCATAACGTTTGCTCCAGTTTGATATGCGATCCAGATCTGTGTTCAAACAGTGAATAGCCTGAGGTAAATCACTAAGGCTACTTTGCGAGTAAATTTGGAGATCGTCGGCATAAAGGTGATATGATGAGAAAATGTCATTAGTAATAGAATTAATAAAAATAGAAAAAAGGAGAGGAGATAACACACCGCCTTGCGGGACGCCGGCCAGTGTGCTACACCAAGAAGAACGGAAAGAGTGTAACTATGAAACCAATCAATCACCGCAGGAGATATGTTAATAGAGCGTAATATTCCGAGCAGAATTTGAAAATCAACTGTATTAAAAGCATTGCTGAAATCTAACAAAGAAAGTACAGTAACTTTCCTGTTATCCATGCCAGACCGTATGTCATCAGTGATTTTCACGAGAGCGGTAGTCGTACTATGAGCTGTTCTAAAACCAGACTAAAACGGATTCATAAGGTTGTTCGTATTCAAAAAAGATGTCAGTTGCTGGTGAATAAGGCGCTCAAGGACCTTAGAAAGGAAAGGAAGTATGGAAATCGGTCGATAATCAGAAAAAGAAGAAGGATTAGACTTTTTTGGAAGAGGAATAACATCTGCGTCCTTCCACAGCGTAGGGAAAACGTTAGAGGAAGTTGAATAATTTAGGATATGGGTGATAATAGGAACAAGGAGATCTATGAGAGGGAGAATCATTTTACGACTAACACTGTCGACGCCTACTGCATTGGATGTAATAGATAATACGCTCTGTAGTCAGTTTTTTTTTACAATATAAGCGGCAGAAATACGTAAGTAAGTATTTAGACTTAAACTTTAATTATTATTAAATAATCAAGAAATAACAATGAAAATAATTAAATTATTTAATAATGTGAAATACACGATTTCAGTATCACACACAAATCACTACGGCACATGCGCCTACCGGCACAGACTACAAGTGATTGACGCGCCCGCGCGGGGGGCGGCGGTATGTATAGGCGAGCGGCTCAAAAAGCGCCGACGGCGGCAAGAGTGTCATTGTACCGCCGAGTCAAAAGTTTCTCATAGAAATTTTTGATGATTTAAGCTACACTGATATGATGCATTATGATTTTATTATAAGGATTTAAATGACACAGGTCAGACAAATATTCTATTTCAACCGACATTCTCATCTATAAAAAGAGGTTCAAAATACTTAAGTAACATACATTTTATGGTTTAGGGTTTTACGTATTTGGTTGAAACGACCCATGCCCTAAAAAAATGGGAAGAGCTAAATGGTTCAAGCGACATGCTTCTTTTATTTTAAATGGAGGCTAAATGCTTCAAACGCCTATGGTGGTACTTTTTTGTTGAAGTTCAATTGACTTAAATGACTATGCTCGTGTGTGATGGAGTAAAGCCAAAAGGTTCAAATCAAAACGAATGGCAAAGTTGGGATAGTAAAAACCGCTTAAGCGGGAACCAACCAAACATGTTTGTGGGTCAAGGTCAAGTCACGTTTCATTCAAAAATGTAATTTTTTGTGTTGCTTCAAGCCTTGATTTTTTTAACGCTGTACCAAATTTCAGAAGTGTTAACCGCCATTAAAATCGTCTGATCGGTATGAAACCGAGCTCAATCGACGGAGAAAAATCTGCCGATTCCGATGATATAAATAACTCAATATCGCCCAAAGTGTCGCTTAAGCCAATTAGCCTTTCTACCGTCGATATCTAAACTGAAATGTTCATTCTTAGAAATCGGCAACTACAGTTACGCGGTATTGCACTATCCCTGATGTTATCTCACATACACAAGCACGACGTATTTTTTATCGCCACTGTCGGAGGTATGCCTTAAGTGATAAACCTATGAAGTCACTCCCAGCTCTGTCATACAACTGTAGCGCCCAAAGTAGATTCAGGGTTTGTGCACAGTTATAAGATTAAATTTAGCTTGCAAGTGGTAAGGTCTGGTGAGTGTAGGTACTTATCTTACCTTACAAAACTAAACTTCTGTTGTTCTGTCATGTAATTACATACCTTGCATAGAACACATTGTTTATTTGATTCATGGTCATTGTTAGTTCCAAGTTTATCAGCTGTTTTGCATATGGTCGAAATTGTAGCCGGAAAACTGCTTTGTAGTTCAGTAACAAAAGTTTCAATCACATACTGAAGACTATTGTGTTGGACATCTCTCGCATTTGCAGGGCACAGCTTTTTTATTTTTATGTAATACTCAAGTTCTTCCATACTAATGTCTTTCATAGGTCGCAAAATTTTGATTCTATCATTTCTACCATCACAGAAACTCTGAAATATAAATCATATAACTACTTAATGTATAGGTATAATAAATTTGGTAGGCCTGAGGAATGTCGTTCTTCACACCTTGCGAGGCAATCCAATCAAACAAGTAGGGTGAGGATGTGCCGCATGCTTAGCGAGGAAATTGGCTCATGAGGTGGCTCCTGCTGTGTCGATACTATTCTCTGAGAGGGACATAACACAAGGTAAATATTCCATCACACAGGCCACGCCTAAGCCAAGGCTGAGCATTCAATGTTGGCACAGCAACACTGTGCCTTGGCATTGCCGCGTATGGCAGCCTAACAAGAATTAAATATCAGTTAAAAATCTGAGAGAGATGCTATTTGTACAACAATAATTTTACAGACAAAATACAAACTTACTACATCATCCTGAACCTGTGCTCCTCGGCCCATGGTCAGGTTGGACAATAAATTTATTGCTAAAGTTGCTGTTGTTTCTGCAGTGAAAATATAATGACAATGCAATTGTTCTGCTACTCTTATAAGTAAGTGGGGTTTGATTTTCATAAAGTAATCATTTCTGACTGTAACAGGCATACTATTAAGCATTGCTTGAAATTCAGCCTCATGGTTATTAGTAGGTATACAGTTAGCTTCTGATAGGATTGTTTGTGCCTGAGTATACTCAGACAGATGAATCAAATATACTTTGAAGTTGTATTGATTACATTGAGTTATAACAGCATTTGCAGTTTTTTCCACATCTTTGTTATGAATATTATCTGAAAAAAAAAAATTGTATGTATTCAAAATACGAAAGGATGTAGTTTGATCACTCGAATGTTTATTACATAGGAAATCATACCTATCAAATGCACGAAATATGGCGTAATTCTTAATTTCTTATGATTACTTATAGAAATTCCAGTAAAAACCATATCCAGCAACACTGTTGAGCTCGGTCCACCCGATAAACAAACCAATACATTTTCATTTGGTGGAATTGCTCTATTCTTTCCAATAATGGCTCGAAATTTGTGATTGATATTATTTGTAAAACAATCTTCGCAGTAGTGATCCTTTTGTCGTAATATCACTGTGCCAAGGGCGTCACACTTTTTGCAATTCATGATTATATGCAAATGAAGAAGAAGAATTATCTTTTAGGGAAATTATTTACATTTCAAATACACTTGGGCACGTGGTGTACATGTCACGTCACTGTCACTCAAAACATAACAACTTAAAAAAAAAGTTTTATTTTGACATCGACGTTAAAGCAGTGTTGCCAGATACAGAAATGCAAAAAGCGGAACCACGCCTAAAAATTGTGAAATTTTATGAAATAAAAACGGTATTCCAAGTCTTCCTCGTCCTTTTATTGCACTTTTCTTAAAAGCCAGTAAAAATGTGATTTGCTTATTTGGAATACATTAAGCTACGACCCTTTAAACTTTCCACACCGTTATGTATTCAGTGTCAAAATTGGATAATTTTAAAAATGCCACACTGTAAAGCGGATTGCGGATCCATGAAGGAAAATGCGGAATGCGGACTATCCGGCAACACTGCGATCACGTGATTGACGAATCAAGCCGTCAATTTTCTGATAATGTTTTTAAAGTCAACGTTAAAGAAATGTTTTTCAGGCAGGCAAATATGCCGCCTTCTAAAATCGCCTCTCTGATAGAACTTTCAAAAATATAAATAAACCGTTCAAAGAAAAAAAAAATATTTTGTTTATTTTGGTAAAACAATAGTTATTTTCGATACAAGTGTGGAAAGTAGGCTTTTTCGCAACAAGTGTCGGTGAGTTAAAAACACGAACGAAGTGAGTGTTTTTTGCCGACACGAGTTGCGAAGACGCCTACATTTCTACGCGTATATCGAACAACATTTTACAATGCAGTATGTGAGGAAAAAAAAGTCAGAAGTAATAGTACCATTTTATTTAATCTTTGTTAATATAAAAATATACATTCTCTCGGACTCGGTCCGAATTGAACATTTGGGCTACGTGTGTCACAAAAAGAAATTGTGTAGCACTTAAGAAAACAAAAACTTTGTTTATTTGTCACAGAAATCAACATTTTACTATAGTCGTTTCACTTTTGCGTGCTGTTTTTTATATCTTTGAAAATTTTATTTAATAAAATGTTTGTCAATGGACTTAAAAGGTTTAATTCGGTACGATACGGACCTTTCACTATGAAAAAGGTAGACGAATAGGAACGACCAATGAGAGCGCGTTTCTCACCGTTTGAAAATGGGTCCGAGTTGGAGTGGAGTAGCATTAAAATATAAAGGTGTTGTTGATTTGAATAAAATAAAGAAAAGCAAATATCTTAGTTTTTCTTAAAATTAAAATATTTTTTTTTTATATTTACACTTTTAATGTATTCTCTGTAAACATTTATATTTTAAAATAAAGTCAAAGATGTAAGTTCGATTGTTGTCATTTAAACAATACCTTGGTTTGGACACTTTGGACAATACAACATTTTTGGATTATTCACCAATTAAAAAGCTATTTTCCCGCACGTGTGCGGAAAAGAGCCACTTTCTATGCATAAGTATAGCCTTGAAAAGAGCAGTTTCCGACATAATGCATTGTAAAAAAAGTTTCCTACCGCCATTAAGAGCCTGTTTCACCATCCCCAAATCAAATATAATATATCTGTCTCATAAATGTTAGCTATCCTCCTATATTCCTTACATGTGCCTGGCCTGGGGAAAAGGATAATGATTATCTTATCTGACGGATATATTTATCCGGGGATTGTGGAACAAGCCGTAAAAACACCTTAGATTACATTGTTGAACTGACAAGACGTTAGACAAGGTACTGGCAAACCAGCAGGAGAACTCTCACCAGGGCCGCTTCTAGCTTATGAATAAGTAGCTACTCTAACTCTAATAGGGTAAATTGCTAGTAACTGGCCACTTTATATAAAAATGAGCTCCACCTATATGCTTATAGTTCATCAATCTCCCTCTTTTAAAATGATGATGATGATGTCCTGACCGATTTCGGCCACAACTGTTTTCCTCCGGAACTAAATTAATAATTAGAACCTCCCTCCCCCCATGATGAACAAAACAAAAACTAGGCCCCTAGTGCCCGGCAGTCCTGCTCTTCCTGGCTACGGTAGCGGCCAGAGAAACAGGGCAAGGGGTGCTAAGAATCACCGGCACCTATCCGGCTACCCACCCCCGCGACGATTGGCCCTGGTAACACACAATATCCGCACTATGAGGACTGACGAAACGATTTACGAGCTGGAAGAGGAACTGAGCGGGTTACAGTGGGACATAGTCGGGCTATGCGAAGTCCGCAGAGAGGGAGAGGACCCCGTAACCCTGAAGTCCGGTAACTTGCTCTACAACCGGGAGGGCGACCAACAGTCCCAAGGTGGTGTCGGGTTTCTCGGGTATACCTGGTACTCAGAATATCCAAAAGATATTCGCTATGAAGGTCATTCAGGTATATGTACCAACCTCGTCACACTCGGATGATGAAGTAGAGGTTATGTATGAAGACATAAGTAAGGCCATGCATACTTCTAAAACCTACTTCACTGTTGTTATGGGGGATTTCAATGCAAAGTTGGGCAAGAAAAGCGGTGACGAGTTGAGAGTGGGGCAATTTAGCTATGGACAACAGAACCCTAGGGTACAGAGGCTGGACGACTTTCTGGAGAAAGAGGGACTTTTTATGATGAACTCTTTCTTCCAGAAGCCGCCTCAAAGGAAATGGACATGGTTAATTCCCGATGGTTCCACGAGAAATGAGATAGACTTCATCATGACCGACAGGAAACGTATATTGTGATGTCTCTGTGATCAACAGGGTGAAAACCGGTAGCGATCATCGAATCGTCCCACTCGAGCACATATCCAAAACCCCGAAAGCTTTCAACTCGAGCTCTCTAACCGCTTTGCTTGCCTGGAGAACTTGGCATCAGTAGACGAGATCAACGACGGGATCAAAATTTTTTAGACCTCGCCGTAAAGATAGACCTCAAAAATTGACCGTTCAAACTTTAAACTTCATGGCTGAACGACGCTCGCTACAGCTTCAATCTTCGGATGACGCGGAGTCATATAGGCAGCTCAATAGGACGTATATCGAAGTCCTTGCGACATGACATCCGTCTCTTTAATACTAACCGTGTTAAAGAGACGATCGAGCGAAACCAAGGCTCCAAAGTGTTCGCAGTCTATTGGACAAAGCCAGCTGATAAAGCTGAAACGGGGAAAAGGCAGCATAGCGTCAACAAAAGCATAGGTTTTAGGTGAGATCGAGAGGTTCTATGGACAGTTATATACTTCGGTCGCAAAGCCCGTAGAAATATGGGCAGTGCTTGAGTCTCTTCAGCGATGCCACATTGACTATCGGTACATCGAAGTGTTGAAGAGTTTGTATAGCAACCTCACAATGTCGGTCCGAGTACAGGAGCAGAGAACGAAGGCAATTCCGTTGCGAAGAGGCGTAAGGCAGGGAGATGTTATATCTCCGAAACTGTTTACCATACCATCACACCTCAGTTGAGATGAAAGTCTACAATCAATGTGACGATTTGTGTTACCTGTGATGATTTACGGCGCCGAAACGTGGTCCTTAACCATCGGCCTCATCTCTAAACTCAGAGTCGCTTAACGAGCTATGGAGAGGGCTATGCTCGGAGTTTCTCTGCGTGATCGAATCAGAAATGAGGAGATCCGTGGCGAACTTAAGTTACTGACATAGCCCTCCGGATTAGCAAGCTGAAGTGGCAATGGGTAGGCCACATTGCACGCAGAGCAGTTGTTCGATGGGGTCTAGAGCTAGTGCTAGAGTGGAGACCACGGCTAGGCAAACGCAGCGTAGGACGTCCACCCACAAGATGGACAGACGACCTTGTGAAGGTCGCCGGGACACGCTGGATGCAGGTCGCATCTAACCGGTACATGTGGAGGTCCAGAGGGGAGGCCTATGTTCAGCAGTGGATGTCTTATGGCTGAGATGATGATGATGATGAACAGTCTACCTTCGTCACAAAAAGAAGGAACTGAGGGATAGTTGACATCCCGGAAAATCGAATAGTTCGCCGGAATATCGTTGCGGCAAGTTGCGGGAAACAATACTAAGTAATAAAAATAAAGATAAAATGAAAGGGTATTTTATATTTAGAAACCTTAGTTGTTACACTTTGTTGAATGCAGCTATGTCAACACTTTGTACCTGTAAATAAAAGAAGAAAAATCAATGTAATATGGCCATGCTTGAAAAACGGGCCTATCAACATTTAGACCGATTTCTGTCACCTGTTTTGCTTTTTGCATCCGCTTTGCTAATGCTATAAATTATTGTATTAGATAACTATTTTAGAACTTATTCTTATTACGAATTAAAACATGGTTTCCCTAACCTAACCTGAAACTTTCGAATATTTAGAAGCACGATTGATTTGACATGCATGGTGAGTTTCTTGAGGAAACGAGAACTCCTCAAAAGTAATATTACATTAATATAGATATTTGTGTTGGCACCCACAAATGTATAATTTTCATTTATGGATTGAAATTTAATTGTAACTATATATTATAATATATTTCAAATTTGGCGATTCTTATACTTTGTAAAAGCAAATCCTATGCAAAAAGCAGTGAATAGGTTATGTGTATTACTTAATTATATGTGATGATTTAATCCGTGAACAGGAGTGGAAAAATGATGTTAAAATTATTATAATGCTTTTCTAAGGTCATCAGTCAAAAAAGGACAGTGCTGACATTTGTCCGCCAGATACTGTTGACTGGGGAATGAAAAATCAGTCCTTACAATTATTGTACCGGATAAATTTAATAAACAATGTACTTCTTTGAGGCTATTTTAAAAATTGTTACTTACATAGTCTTCATTTTTCTCAATTTCTTCAGTGAGCCAATCCACAGAAACCTTGTCATCCTCCACTACACAGGAGATTTGCAGTTTGTGGATGCCATATGCAAGAGGTACTAATTTAGCTGCACCCCAAAGAAGACCATCTGAGGTAATTTTTCGTACTGCCTCCTCCAAAGCCTTCATGTCGGTCTCATCATCCCAAGGTTTAACATCCAGGATTATATTTGATTTGGCAATGAGTGCTGGCTCTGAAATTCGTAATAAATGTAACAATTAATACTGGTTATTAACAATACGTATAACCTTTTCGATGTCAAGTCCAAAACAATAAAAACCAGTTGGTGCAGTCCTGTAGGGTTCCCTACTTATTTAAAAACTGTTCAACTTATGAAGTACAAAATAGTTTTCCTACAACTTATGGTTCAAAAGTTCGAGGGGCTTTATCAGCACAATATTTTTAGCTTTGTTTGGAACTGATTACTTCCGTAAATATAAACATTAACATCATTTTAAATACCTATTCAACAATATATCACACAATAGGGTAGAATTGAAAAGAAAAATTCTCCACTTTACCCAAATAAAACACTTTTTTCCACTTTTTATTTTACCACTTTGACAGAGTGACCAATTTACATATTTGTACCAAATTTCAGCTTTCTAGTGCTAACGGTCCCTGAGACTATCCGCGGATGGACGCACGGACAAACAGACATGACGAAACTATAAAGGTGCCTCCATTGCCCCACCCCCCTGTAATTTTTTTTCGTTCTTTGACTTATTTGTTAAAATTGACTACAGATTTATTGGTTGTTGCAGGTTGTCAAGAAAAAATCACCAATTATCATATTTATCACCATAGGGGAGGGGGGGTCATCGGACAAATCACGTTTAATTTTTTGTTACTCTCAAATCTGCTGAACAGCATTATATCCAGTTAAAAAATCTTTACTAAATAAAACACATCAGGACAAAATCGTATGACTTGATTAATGGACAAGCCCTTTTACTTAACATTGAATTTTTTATTATTTTTTTAAAGATAATTCCTTTTGAAATTTTAAGGTATCCACTTAAGCCTTTGTATGTTTAACCACCGATCAGTGCACATGGAAACTTAGAAAAAAATATTTGTGACAGACAAAAGGGTAACTATGTGTTATGTACCATAGCACAATATAGTCTACCACTTTTGCTATATTGCAACAACATAAAGTTGAATAAGAGTGGACTATTTTCATGGATGGGATATACACTTTTACTCTATTATGAGAGAAAACAAATGTTCAAGATAATGTTAAAGAGATTTTAAGCAAGCTATATGTAATTTATACATACTCTTTGATTTCTTGGCATTGTAAGCTGCCAAGCGTTCCTCTCGTATTCTGGCTGCTTCTGCACTCTCTTCTTCATCATCAGACCCAAAAAGATCCACACCATCGTCAGAGTCTTCAGCTTCTTTAGCTGCAGCCTAAAATTAAACATTCTTTACTTAAATAAATTTCACTTTGAATTGATTGTAAAAAAAAAACCATATTCAAACTAAAGGACTAAATATTCACTAATCAGAGTATTAGAAGCATCTTCAGGACACAGACTATTAAATAAACCTTTTAGCCTACAAACAAATAAAACATGGAAGCCGCACGCCATACTAGATTGCCTTTCAAAAACTGGCCAGAATTTTAGTTGACAACTATCACCCCCTCTTCAATGCATCAGTGAAATGAATTTCAATATCAACATATAAAAACTTAAATCGCCATTTAAAAATAGTTGTCATTGGTTCATCAAAGTTTTGATTGGCTATATTCTATAAACGTTTGTCAAAGATGTTGCGCTGAAATATGCGCGGTGTTAAGAAAAGCGCCATGTCCTACTCATCTTGGCACAATTGAAAAATTGGTTTTGGGGGCATTTTTGAGCTGGCGTTAGACGTCCATGTTATATATGGTCGCAGCCTTTAGCTAAAGAGAAAACAAGTGATTCCACCTTAGGAGCCTCCGCCTTGACTTGAGTTGGTTTGCTGCTCTCAAGAGTCTCAACACGGGCTTGCAGGCTGATAACAAGCTTGCGCAAGTCATCCATGGTCTTCTTTAGTTCAGAGTTCTCCTTTTCAAGGTTGCTCACTTTGTTGGTTAGCTCTGTGTTTGGTACTCCGGCCAGTGAAGCAACACTATCCATCTGTAATTACAGTTATTATTAAATAACAACTTGTAGCTGATATAATTTACAGACAAATGAAAAAGATAATGTTGCAAATTTAGTTAACCCCTATAATGAACAAATTATAGTAACATTAAATTATGATTTTTGTTTAACTGTTCATTCCTTGACCTACTGCTATTTATCTACACTTCTTTATAAGGGTTAAGTTGTAATAATAATTAATGTGTGAATTTATTGTAAAATAAGAATTACTCACACATTCTAGAGAATTTTTGATATGTTGCCTTGCTTTTGCCACCTCATTAGCCAAAGAAGACTGAGTTGAGGCAAGTGGAACTCGAACCTACAACATCATTATTTGTAAATATTAATGTATAATATTTTTAACTCATGAACTCATTGTGTATGCAATAAAAATTAAAAGGCACGTAGGTATAATGTCAAGCATAAATAAATGGAAGACTGGTAAATTTGGATCAAATAAATTGAAATACGAAATTCAATGTACTTTGATCTGAAACAGATGCTACTGACCTTTGACAAGGACTCGTAATAATCCCGCTCTGCATCATGGTAGATGTTCTTGTCTAACCAAATTTTTTCGTGGATTAGGGCCGACATTGTCTAAAAACATAAACAACCATAAATTTAGAAGTTTTATTGAACAAAAACGATACAGTTTATTAAACACAATTACTTATCATCAATAAAAGGAAACAAAGATTAAATACACTATTTTTAAATGTATTAGGAATACAACACAGTATTATACAGAATTTCTAATAATCTATATTTGAATACAAATATGGAAATTTAAGGTTATAGTAGTTATCAAGTTACGTCCTTTGGAAATAATAATCCACAAGGGGGAATATTAATTTGTTTTCAGTAAGAATTACCTGTGAATTTATAATAACTACACACAGAAGCACCAGGAAACCGAAGAAAATGAAATAAAAGTTCCTAAATTATCACGAACGAACCGCACCAATCGTCGGTTTTTCGAAAAAAGAGCGTATCCCCTCTTCTTCCACGACGACAAGACACATGTCAAATGGTTACATTGCCAATGCAAAAAAGTATACCTACTTTCATGCCCACTTATTACGTTGCCTGACTACCACCTAGGTGATATTAGCGGGTAAATTGGTTGTAGCCCACCGTTTACAATGGACTTTATGTTCAATGACCAAATTAAGAATCCACGAGCAAGTAGATTTTTCGTCTGAAAGTAGTGGACAAGGCGCATACGTACGTAGTTCCCGAACGGAAAAAACCGTGTGGTGGTTCCGTACCACAGATAAAGGCAGAAACACACTACTAAAACGCGACGCGACCCGACGTGGTGTTATGTTAGGCCGGCCTAATACATCCGGAATCAGAATATGAATTAATACTCTTAGGCCGGCCTTACACATCCGTAATCAGAGTATTAAGGTACTAAAAAGCATTCTTGTGATAATATTATACAGGGTGGTCCAAACCTTGACGTGAAAATTTTTTTTTAGATTCCTCACGTCATGAGCTATCAGAATATACCCCATGTTTGTTAGCTGATTTTTTGTAGTTTTCGAGTTATGAATTTTTAAAAAAATTTTTTTGAGAAATTCGGGAAAGAATAAATTTATTAATAAAAAAAAAACTATTGGGTTTTTAACTACTTTCTTTTTGTAAAAGTATAACTACAAATAAAGCATTTACTGACAAAAAAATTAGCGTCCTCACTTTGATACAAGTAGGATAAAAAATACCAAATTCAAAATTTTACGCTAAAAACGCATCAAAATAGCATTAATGTACGTAAATAAAAAAATAAAACATATCCCAAAGAATTTTCGTATTCTAAAGACCGCCCTAGACCTTGAGCCTTCGTAAAAGCAAAAAAAGGGATATTTAATGATGAGGATTTTTCGGAGTAGTCGGTCAAATAAACTTAAAAAGCTTAAAATTTTTAAGTAGTAAAAAATGACTTGAATAACTACACAAATTGAGTTTTCGTGGTATTTTCTGTCTTTGTTTATTGATAAGAACAACGAAACAGACGAAATATTACTGTATTTTTAAATAAAAAATTTAGATGTTTTTTTTAATTTTGTTTGACCGACTACTCCGAAAATTCCTCATCATTAAGTACTACTTTTTTTGCTTTTACGAAGGTTTAAGGTCTAGGGCAGTCTTTGGATTACCAAAAATCCTTGGGATATGTTTTATTATTTTTTATTTACGTACATTAATGCTATTTTGATGCGTTTTTAACGTAAAATTTTGAATTTGGTGTTTTTTATCGTACTTGTATCAAAGTGAGGACGCTAATTTTTTTGTCAGTAAATGCTTCATTTGTAGTAATAATTTTACAAAAAGAAAATATTAAAAAAACCCAATAGTTTTTTAGCAATAAATTTCTTCATTTCAGAATTTCTCAAAAAAAAATATTCAAAAATTCATAAGTCAAAAACTACAAAAAATTGGCTAACATACATGGGGTATATTCTGATAGCTCATGACGTAGGGAACCTAAAAAATTTTTTTTGACGTCAAGGTTTGGACCACCCTGTATATTGTGATTTAATAAAATATGTGACATGTTAAACTAAATAATAGGTATATAATACCTATTCTATTTGGTACTAATACAATACATGAAAATTTAATCTAGGTACTTAGTGGATGCGATTCTACGTGCACATCGGCTAAATAGCCTAAAATTAAAATGTCTAATTTTTAATTATAATTTAGACGGCGAATTTGACAAGTGCTATTCCAGAACGTCACCCTGACTAAATTTAACCAGTTTTTAACCATATTCTAAAATTTCTAAGTTGAATCGAGTGTGTTGCTACTTTAAAAAAATAAATGAACGAATGAATGAATGATATCTGTATAAAAACTGTAAAATCGTTTTTTATTTTGGGTTACATATGATAATTTAATAAGTTTTATTCCATTACATTATATGTAATACTTGTTTACACATGTTAGACCACTAAAAAGTGACGTTTTTAAATTATGTGTTTAAAAATATTTTTTCCAATTTGAATGGGCAACATTATAAAGTAAACTGCTAAGAAGGAGGAGGAATTTGAATGTTTTGCGAATTATGTGACATTTGAGAAAATTGAGTCGCGATCTGCAACAAAACAACATTTTTAGTACAGATGGTGCCTTTTTTATGCTCTAGTGTGAGAAGTGGGTCTTCGGAGGGCCATCTGTACTAAAAACGTCGTACGAGACACGTGCAAAAACGAAATTCGTAACTCGTGACGATTTAAAACACTCCCTATCGGTCGTGTTTTAAAACATCGCCACTCGTTTCCAATTTCATGTTTTTCGCACTTGTGTCGTAATGTACTATTTTATAAGATACAATATGCCAATGAACTGTTTTGTTAAACTTTTTGACGCAAACGAGAGGTATGTCAGGGTCCGACGTCTAAGGGTCTCCCCAGATCAATCGAAGCGGAATCGGCTTAAACCGGGCGAAAAAAACTTTAAATCGCAGACTTAAGGCACTGGTCTCACTGCGAGCTACTAAGCTATCAGCTATCACCGCCGGGCGAGTACCGACACTACCGACGCGTCTCTTTTATTTACACGAGAGTGCGTAACAAAGTGTCCACTACGTGCCGGTCCATGGCCCGCGATAGCCTAAACAATTTGCGAAACTCCCGCTCAGACCGGTCAAATGGATTAGACTCGTCTCGTAACCTCTTCAAATACATTTTTTCACCCTCGCCCTCGCCATACTCCCTCTCGTCGGCCACCACAGCAGCTATGACGTATTCTTCATCCATTTCGAAAATAATTATTTTGTAAAACTTGATGTATTTGTGTTATCCTTATTTTAAACGGGACTATTTTATTCGCCGCTAAAATTAGTCAGTTTAGCTTGACGTTTCTATGTTTTTGTTTTAAAAAGACATGTACTGAATAGCATTTAAGTAGCTAAGCCTAAATTGAATAGACCGCCTAAATTTAAGAAATATTTGATTATGACAGCTGCTCATGGAATAACAAAGTGGTTTAGCGACGCCTAAAAATAATTAGGAGGTTTAGCGGCCGCCGTAGAATCGCATCCAGTACCTAGATTAAATTTTCATGTGCGATAAATGATAAAGTTTATAAACATTAAACACAATTTCGATTTAAGTAAGGAATACAATTTATTAATAAAAAAATCTATAAGCCGTTTTAGGGAATTTACACTTTTAGAGACACCCAATTAGCGTGATATTAAAAAACCTTAATTGCAGCCAGCTTTGTAACGACAGTTGAGTACAATATCTTTAGGAATTTAAACTTTATCGGCGTTTTTATGTTATAAAATCGCTTATAGTTTGTAAAATTATCGAAATTTTGTGCTTAATTGGATGCGATTCTACGGCGGCCGCTAAACCTCCTAATTATTTTTAGGCGTCGCTAAACCACTTTGTTATTCCATGAGCAGCTGTCATAATCAAATATTTCTTAAATTTAGGCGGTCTATTCAATTTAGGCTTAGCTACTTAAATGCTATTCAGTACATGTCTTTTTAAAACAAAAACATAGAAACGTCAAGCTAAACTGACTAATTTTAGCGGCGAATAAAATAGTCCCGTTTAAAATAAGGATAACACAAATACATCAAGTTTTACAAAATAATTATTTTCGAAATGGATGAAGAATACGTCATAGCTGCTGTGGTGGCCGACGAGAGGGAGTATGGCGAGGGCGAGGGTGAAAAAATGTATTTGAAGAGGTTACGAGACGAGTCTAATCCATTTGACCGGTCTGAGCGGGAGTTTCGCAAATTGTTTAGGCTATCGCGGGCCATGGACCGGCACGTAGTGGACACTTTGTTACGCACTCTCGTGTAAATAAAAGAGACGCGTCGGTAGTGTCGGTACTCGCCCGGCGGTGATAGCTGATAGCTTAGTAGCTCGCAGTGAGACCAGTGCCTTAAGTCTGCGATTTAAAGTTTTTTTCGCCCGGTTTAAGCCGATTCCGCTTCGATTGATCTGGGGAGACCCTTAGACGTCGGACCCTGACATACCTCTCGTTTGCGTCAAAAAGTTTAACAAAACAGTTCATTGGCATATTGTATCTTATAAAATAGTACATTACGACACAAGTGCGAAAAACATGAAATTGGAAACGAGTGGCGATGTTTTAAAACACGACCGATAGGGAGTGTTTTAAATCGACACGAGTTACGAATTTCGTTTTTGCACGTGTCTCGTACGACGTTTTTAGTACAGATGGCCCTCCGAAGACCCACTTCTCACACTAGAGCATAAAAAAGGCACCATCTGTACTAAAAATGTTGTTTTGTTGCAGATCGCGACTCAATTTTCTCAAATGTCACATAATTCGCAAAACATTCAAATTCCTCCTCCTTCTTAGCAGTTTACTTTATAATGTTGCCCATTCAAATTGGAAAAAATATTTTTAAACACATAATTTAAAAACGTCACTTTTTAGTGGTCTAACATGTGTAAACAAGTATTACATATAATGTAATGGAATAAAACTTATTAAATTATCATATGTAACCCAAAATAAAAAACGATTTTACAGTTTTTATACAGATATCATTCATTCATTCGTTCATTTATTTTTTTAAAGTAGCAACACACTCGATTCAACTTAGAAATTTTAGAATATGGTTAAAAACTGGTTAAATTTAGTCAGGGTGACGTTCTGGAATAGCACTTGTCAAATTCGCCGTCTAAATTATAATTAAAAATTAGACATTTTAATTTTAGGCTATTTAGCCGATGTGCACGTAGAATCGCATCCATTGTCTTTACAAAGCTAACTGAAATTAAGGTTTATTTAACTTCACGCTAATTGGGTGACCCAAGAAGTGAAAATGGCCTTTAACATCCTGAAACCACCTACAAAAGAAAAATAAATGATATAAAAACAAAAAAAGTTTTAAAACTTTTCCGTTTTGCCGAGACCCGGGGCATTGAAACAACTGATCACGGCTCCGAGGACCTGCGGCCCTACCGCGAACTACGAAATCCGCAAATTGCGGGGATTTTTCCCTGTCACTCTAATGACGCCTTCGTTGGCATGACAGAGATAAATCCCCGAAATGTACGAACTGTACAGTCAAGGGCATTATATAATATATATACACTTCTCCATACTGATCCCTTACAAATGTGTCTATATATTAATGCACTCGACTGTACACCGAAGTTCGCTTTCGAGGATTCTCTCTAGGGCTGCCAACCAAAGATCACAGATATGCGGTACATTCCCGAATAAATTGCGGGACTTGGCTATAAAATGCGGGACGCATGAGAAAGTGTAAAAATTGCGAAAGAAAGTGTAAAAAAATTAAGCACTGTAGATTCGGAGGATGTGGGATTATTTATAGGTGGACCTATTTTCAATGTTATTTACATGTCTCACAATAATAAAATAAAAATTGAAAATCCTCTCACTAAGCCCTCCATTTGAATGATACAGTTTGCAAAACATTTATTATTTCACAATTTCCTAAAGTAGACCTCATATTCAAAATTCATTCATTTACGTTCCACCTCCTCCATCGTTGGGTCACCAACTTACACATGTCTGATTACTATTCTTTAGAGGAATCCAAACCGAGATATAACATTCGTTTTTGGGGAAATAGTTTTTTCAAGTTCAATATAAACAGAGCTTTTGTATTGCAAAAACCAGCTATTAGAACCCGAACTGCTCCATGGGATTCATGCAGATATTTTTTTGTTAAGCTACAAATTCTGACAGTACTCAGTTTGTACGTTTTAGTACTGCTAACATAATTTGCTGAAAATATGTTTGAATCGGAAAAAACGCATTCCACAGATTTTTTTCCGATTTTGCAAGTGGCAAAGCACTCTGTTCAATACCAGGATCGCGTTTTATAAAGTTACATTTTACAATTTCACTGTTTGCCTCTCTAACGTACGCACATATTGGCTAGAAAGAGACGCAACTAGGAAAATTTTAAATTGTAACTTTATAAAACGCGACCCTGGCAGGCAGTAACATTAACTACTACTGAGTTTAGGATAATAAAGAGAATACCATATTTTCAAGAAATCCTTCAAAAAGTTTTTAGGGTCATTTGCAGTAAATGTGTACCTTTTAATTTTTATATGCGATCATGGACTGTATAACACCATTTTACTCGGCATCGTGCGTACTTTTCAGTTATGAAACAAAAAAAGTATGTCTCTAATGTCACGAAAATAAGTATGTAAATTGTGATTTCTCAATTTACTTACTCCTATACTAAAGGTATGAAAAATTCTGAAACGAATTTGAGATTTTCTTTTATCAGTTTCGTTACATTTCGTTTCATACATTTAGTATGGGAGTAACTAAACTGAGTAATCTCAATTTACATACTTATTTTCGTGACATTAGAGACATACTTTTTTTGTTTTATAACTGAAAAGTACGCACGATGCCAAGTAAAAAGGTGGACGCAATCTTAAATTGCTCTCATTTACGTATTCACATTATTATTTTAGTATTTCCTGAAAAGCGGGACAATAGGCGTCCCGCACGAGCCCATTGCGGGACGCATACTTTAGGGCCCCAGAAACGGGACGTCCCGCATATAGCGGGACAGTTGGCAGCCCTAATTCTCTCACTCTAATGATGCCTTCGTTGGAGTGACAAAGAAAAATCCTCGAAATTTATGAATTTCGATTTTCGCGGTAGTAGGCCAGAAGCCCTATAAAATCACATTTTGCAAAAAAAAGTTGTGCTAGGTACGTAGTACGTGAAAAACTGCGTAATTTACAGTCATTTCTTAGTTTCTGATTTTTACTAAAAAAACCTTACGTTTTTTGACATTACATGTTGAGTAGCGTTTAAAGATTAATAAATTACCCTCAAATTGAGTAAACATCCATTACCATCGGTCTTATAGTTTCAGAGAGACGTCAAAAAGTACTCTTTTTTGTAAACTAGCGTTATTTTGAGTTTTGCTAACGTTTTCAGCTTAATATCGCCTCACCTAATTATGCTACGATAAACATGCCATAGGTAATGACAATGACCTTATACCACACCTTAATATTCTTTCATAATCAGGTCAGTAACCTTTGTAACTGAAAATAAAAACACGAAATTCAAAAGGCAGAAGTCCCGCTACCTAAGTTTTTCATACAAATCGCAAGTCGTGTTGCAATGCTGCAATTTTAGTATATTATTAATAATATTATATAAGCCCTATAGGTATGTACGAAAATGCATAATACAAGAAAAACAAAAAGAGAATTTCGGCATAGGCCGTAAATAGTTATTTGTACAACATGAGAGCAAAGTACGTATTTGATGCGAGTGTCAGTTTTGAGTCTTGAGCGTAGCGAGAGACTCGAAAGACACGAGATTCAAATAACTTTGCTCTCAAGTTGTACATACAACTTTTCACCTCAGCATGGAGAAAAGAAAAATATGTTATTAAACATTTATACGTGCCATCCCGTTATTTTTTGTTTTTGTTTTACCATTATGTTTGTAACAGAAAGTACATAATTATAACTACTAAAAAAATGAAAGCTCATAAAATTTTATAAAACAGTTATAATTATTTAGAAATGAACTCGTGTCGAATTTCTGAACGCGATTCTGACTCGCCTAGTACCACGATATCCGTCCGTTTTAAAACGGCTGTCTTTCTCTCTGTCACACTTATGCATAAGAGCGATAGAGAGGTGGAATGACGGACGCCAATGTTATGTATGCTTGGTGGTAGGGGCCATATGCCGTTCGGATACAAGGAATCGGGTCCGATAAAACGCGTCGTCTAATACAACTGGCTGAATACGCTAGGATGCCATGAACGAAAAAAAAAAATGCATATTATGACAATTTATAACGTAACATTTTTCATCTC